>LGRX02002684.1:0-68218 GCA_001247695.2 Cymbomonas tetramitiformis | reverse complement strand
TACAATGTGAGGGGAGGAGAGGTGGGTGGCCTGAGGATACAATGCGAGGGGACGAGAGGTGGGTCGAGCCGGCACGGAAAACCTACTTTGACAAATTATCCAATTTATGAAGGAGGAAGGTGCGCAGCGCATCCGGCTGCCCAGCCTGCAAGGGGACACCAACGCCCAATCAGCACTCAGTATGGCTGCTTGGTGCGTGTCGCAGCAGTCACATTTCGCTGAGTCCGCAAGATGACGTTGAGATCGATGGCTGTGAAGCCCGAGGAGACCCGGCAGCATCTTGGCATCACCGCACAGCTGGAGCGCACCTCAATTAGCTTGAGCGTCACCTCCTCGAAGGGGGCTGCGGTGGGTGTGCGGGCGTAGAACGCGGCAGCGCGAGAATAGTCGCCAGATCGGAACGCCTCCTCAGCCTGCGCGGCGCCCCCTCCCCTACGCCGTGTGATGCAAGAAGAATCTCCCTCCTCTAAAGCCTCGTCCTGCTTGCGCCCTGCTAGGAGACAGCCGCAACTCTACCGCCTGAGCCTGCCAGTGGACACAAGACCTACTCCCCTGACACCTCACCACGCCCAGGGATGAGAAGTGGAAGGTGATCTGCACAATCGACAAAACGTCACAAAACTCCTTTTCTAAGCCGCGATTGGCTGCTGCAACACCTCAGTGGCACCGGGTGTGGGAGTGCAGCTATTAAGATAATTTCCTTCCCCCCAGCCACCTCCCCTGCCAGCTGCTGCTAGGCTCCCCCCAGCCTGGTCGCACCTGAATGGCGTACACGGAGTCACGCTGCCCGCTGTCCTTGCAGTGCTCCAGGGCTGCCGCATACTCCTTGCGGTCCAAGTGGAGCCTGCATCCAACCCCATCCTCACACCCCCTCCTCACATCCTTGCGATCAAGTGGAGCCTGCATCCAACCCCATCCTCACACCCCCTCCTCACATCCTTGCGGTCCAAGTGGAGCCTGCATCCAACCAACCCCCTCCTCACACCCCCTCCTCACATCCTTGCGGTCCAAGTGGGCCTGCATCCAGCCCCCTCCTCACCCCCTCCTCACATCCTATCCCCACATATCCACTCTGCGCCCTCCTTCCGCGAGACTGCAAGGTCTACGGGATAGCAGCGTCACACAGGTCTATGGGATAGCAGTGTCACACAGGTCTGACACCGATGATCAAGGCACGGTTTATGAACGATTCACGAGCCGGTGCGAATCCTCGATGGGACACCGGTGTTGTACAGGCCTATCGTGGATACTAATCGGGTGGTCAATGACCGTGCAGCCTTGACTGGTATCATGCGTTGCGCGGACCTAACATGGTTGGCTCTGCCGCGCCCCCATCGACAGCCAAAGCCGAGGGGGTGCAAGGGCTCTGAGGGATGCGGGAGGTCGGCACACGCCCTAAAGCTGGATCAAGGGTCTCCAGGAAGAGGACAGCTGGAGAGGAGACGCACTTCCACATGTCACGGCCCTCATCCTTGATCACAACCTGCAGAGTCCACCCCACCCATCGATCCGCCCCCACCCATGCTCCTATCAGTATTCGTGTAGGTCAGCCCCCCCTGGGCCAGGACAATGACCGTGTAAGGCAGCGCGGCCCTCCGGCCAATAACCGCATCTTCCCCCAGATTCCCCCGGGGCCGCATCCAGCTGGAGCAGTGATGGTCTCGTGAGGCAGGCACCTCAAACAGGCTGTCGCCACTGTAGAGGTAGATGATTCCAGCATCGTTGTCGGTGGCGAGGCCAAGCATATTGCCGACGTTTGCGAAAGCGTCGCGCGGGGGCGGCGTGTTGCTCACGACCTCCCCACTGAGCCGGTTGATGGCCTGGAGGTTGTCTGGGTATAGCAGCAGGAAATGGTAGTCCGTCACCGCCTGCCGCCCACATCAATCCTTAGATTCCATGGCGCGGCAACCCGCCTGCTGCGTGCGTCCCTGCTGCTCCTCCTGCCGGAACTGCAAATCTTCCTGCTCGGGATCGGCTGACCCCTGTCGCCGGCGCCGGCTTGTCTCGCGCGCATGCACGGGGCGGGCATGAGGCGTGAATCCGCGCGCGCTTCACATGCCAGCCCGGGGAAGTCCAGTTGCTCCGGCACAACCCAGGCCAGCAGGCAGCACAACCCAAGTCGGTCACCTCGCCTCCATCCTACCCATGCCAGCCTCCCTTCATGCAAGCCCGCCACCTCCCATCCATGCGCCGTCCGCTTCCCCAATCCGCAATGTCATAACAGGATAGATGCATGACCAAATGGAGAGCTGGGTATGGAAGCGGCACCTACCAGTGAGAGCGGGGTGTGGATGCCTGAGTTGGGGAAGGGCAAGAGGCTGTGCTCCCCGACGTGGGCATCCTCCCCAAATTGGAGGGTGCCGTGGTAGATGCCCGGCCCGGTGAGCCAGGCGAATGCCTCCGGCCGCCGCCCTCCGCGGCTGTGCAGATGCAGCTCAGAGTGCAGCGGCTCTCCCGGCAGCTCCACCAAAGGTGAGAACCCTCCCTGTACCCGCGCCCCCCCCCACGTGCCAAACACTCAAAGTAAGCCCAACCGCCGCCCCGGAAGGACCGCAACGCGCCTAGAGTCAAAGTCGATGCAGCAGGTCAGCGGACACAAGTCACTCAGATCAGGAAATCGGGGGATCTGAGAGATCCAGGACTGTTCGAAAAAACTGGAGAGATCAAGAACACTGACTAATGGGAACTTCTTCCACGCGGGACTGAGTTGCCGTAGCACTCATCGACGAAAGCGCGGTAGTTTTTCGCGAAAGGTCGGATGTGCGGGTTTGAGAGGGCAGGCACGCGCCGCGCCGTGGGAGACGAACATGGCCTCCAGGTTGCCCACCCCGGAGAACACGAAGCAGCGCGTAGCAGTGACGGCCAGCAGGAAGTAGCGAGTGCCCTGAGTGGACGTCCCCATCACCTCCATTTGCAGCGCCTCCACCGGCTCGCGCCCGTCCCCGCCGTCGTACAGCTGCGCTTCCGGTATCCTCGCAACCCCAAACCCCAAAACCCCACACCCCTTTGCATGGCATGGACTGCATCCCACACACTGAATGGCATGAAATCAGCTGACAAAAGCCAGCCCACCATCATCCCAGTGCGTGCGAGAAGCAAATCAGGAGCAGAGCGGGGCCGTGACAAGATACCACCAACTCATACATATTCCCAACCCAGATGCAAAGCAGCAAGGAAAGATGGACTGCATCCCACACACCCACACCGTGGTCTCCCAGGAGGGGAGCTGCAAAAACAGCCACTTGGCAAGGAGCTGCAGTTATGCCCAAGCCGAAGTTCCACGGGGTCGTATGAGGCTAGTGACTTCTTTCTCCAGCCAGACCGTGTTCCCATTTCGAGCCACTCGACGCCGAGCTGCCTGCGCCCGGACACTCGTGCTGCTGCTTTTGGGGGGGGGACGCCGAGCTGCCTGCGCCCGGACCCTCGTGCTGCTGCTTTTGGGGGGGAGCGCCGAGTTGTTGGCTCCAGGTCCGAGCCTCAGAATACCTCAAGAGCAAACCTTCTTGGGGTGAAAGGTGGCGGGAAAGGGAGTTTTCCGGAGCACATCTTCCTGGGGTGAAAGGTGGCGGGAAGGGAAACATTCCGGAGCATATCTTGCTGGAGTCAAACATGGTATGAAAGAATATTCCGGAGCATATCTCGCTGAAGTCAAAAATAGTGGGAAAGGGAAAATATTCCAGAGCTCGTCTCGCTAATGAGAAAAGTGGTGGAAAGGGAACCCGGGAAGGTGCGGGGATCGGACCTGCTTGAAGACCTTCTCCTTCTTTTCCTTCTCGGCTACCTCCACCTCGTAGAGACTTCCCGAGCGCGTTCCTATCACCAAGTCTTTGAAGGAGTTGTCGGTCATGGCCGCCTTGTTCCAGGCAATGGCGGTCACCGCCATCCCCTTCATCTTCGCCAGGGACCGGCCCTGCCCAACCGCGACCACAGCAAAGATACTGACAAATATCTATACAGTTGTGGCAGGTAGCTAAAACCGCCGAGAAGCGAAACGTATGTAACGTCGCAGCTTATATCGCATCCTTTATCCAAGGATGTGAACATAATAAGCGTCGCCTTACAACCCGAGCGAGCACGAATAACTTCTGAACGCGTGATGGGTCCTTCAACTGTCAAACCCTAAGTTTGTCCGCTTAGGGTTTGCTGGATAGAAGTACGCGTCCACTTCCAACTTCGACCCTCCGGGTAGTGTGAGATACACTGACAATATAGCGACTAGCCGAAGGATCTTACAAAAGAAGCCGGAGGGCTGTCCGCAACACCTTTTTCCAGCTTCGGTGAACGTACAGAACTTCTAGAGGTCTCCGATTATTATCTCGTAAGGCTACAATAAGATGTCTCCCGTGTGGCTCTATGAAGAGTCGATCCACCGCGACGTCGGTCAGCCTGTTGGTTTCGATCTCTGCAAGGGCGTTCGCTGCTTTCAGTGTTTACAATCCAAAAAGATCTCCATATAACATAGATAGGCCGCAGGTAACGTTTCCTGGGGAGCAACTTGTATTCAACGTGTTTGGGAGGAGAAGTCGGAAGATGTCGGAGACCAGAGGTGAAATTTACAGTGGATGGTTAAGTCACGTCAAGCAGTCATTGCATAAGGCCCACAGGACAGGCTTCACGGTACCTCGTCTGCGTGCAAAGAACTTAAGGACCACTCACCTGTTGCGCCGCCTTGTTCGAAATCGTAACGTATGACTGCCCCACGATCAGTCCCCACCACCACCAGGTTGCCCGCGGCGCACACACAAGTGATTGCTCCTCGGCCTTTTGCAGCGTCGTTTTCAAGGGTTTCGACCGTGAACATGTTCGTGGTTGCCTTTGAAAGCTGGCGATAATCTACTGATATGGACCTTGAGTCCAATCGAGCAACGTCCTTAGACACATTTTCTCTAGCACTTTGAGGTTTATACGGTTGGTGATCCCCCCAGTCGTCAAGCATGTTTGACAGCGAATATTTATCTCAAACTGTGTTTCAAGATATCAACAAAACACGTTGGCTTCCAAAACCTCGTATTCACAAAAACTTGACAAAAGATGATAAATAATGCAAGAGTCACCGCCAAGTACTAAATTGATCCGGAATTCCAAATCCCTGAAACTTTTCGGATCAGAGCACGTATAGATAGATATTCCCCCCGCACAGCCACAGGTCGAGGTGAACACGGAACAGGACTCACGACAGTTTGAGTTTCAAGGCCTCGGACTGATGATTCTGATGAAGGGACAGACTGAGACTGGACGAAATTTTAGGTTTACTTTAGGTTTGGCACGCGTTCGCAGGTGTAGCTGTGACACCCGCACCCGCGACCGAGCCCCCGCGACCTGCCGACGCGACGCGCGACGGGCCACCCTTCGCTTGTCACGCCATGTCACGCCCCACGAGACATCATCATCAACGAAGGCATTTTCAGGGTAGAAGGGGGGCTGCCCCTGGGGAGTATAGTAGATACGTACGTATCTACTATTCCCCCTGGCTGCCCCTCCCTCCAAACTCTCCCCACGACCCCTCTATCTCGCCAAGGGCGCTGGCGCGCTGGCGCGCTGGCGCCCCAATTTAATCCAGGCGCCACGCCAGCGTTGGCGGCACCCCAAAAATTCAGGCGCCACGCCAGCGCCGTGACGCGCCACCACGCTGACAAAAACTGCGCGCCACGCCACCGCCAACGCCAAAAATCCAAAGCGCATCCTTGACCGATAGCAAGATAGAAGATCCACCGATAGAAGATTCAAGATAGAAGATTCAAGACCCTTAGATTCAAGATACGTAAAACATTGTGTCACAGAGACAGTTCAACAGTGTCACAGGCTATTTGTATTGCAACTGTCCACTGTGTGTGTGTGTGTGTGTGTGTCACAGACGAGAGAGAGTCGAGTGGAGCGGTTTTGCAAGCTTCTAGCTTGTAGCTTCTAGCTCTTGTCTCAGCTTCGTGAACTGACAGCCGGAGCGTCGAACGTGACACAAGAGCGACGAGTTCTTCTTCCAGACGATAGAGTGTGCGCCCGACGCGAGAGCAGTGTCTATTGTGGATATCCCAGGGAGATCGGATCGTTTTTTGGTTGGGAAATTTGAGGTAGTTTCAACAGCACGCACTTTTAGATACTCGAAAATGGGTGCTAAACTAGCAGTGACAATTCTGTTGGCGTGTTTTGCGTCGCCAGTTTTGGCAGCAAAAGAGCTTGATGGTGTTCTGATGATGCACGAAGGTCATTTCAGATCAAAGGGCGCGAAATTTTTTGACTCTAGGTTCCAGTTTTTGCTTTTCACAGCCGATTATGGCTTGTGCGAGCACTGTGAAGAGTGGGAAAAGACTTGGGTGGAGCTCGCTGCAACGTTGAACGAGGAGCACACAGACGTCGCTGCTATCGATTGCAGTACACATTCCCCGTCCTGTAAGAGGTTCAGGTAAATATAATTTTCCAAGTAATTTCCTCGACGCAGACCGAAATCTACTACTAATGTTTTCGAAGCGTTCACTCACAGGGTGAAGTACTTCCCAACAGTGGTGCTCCTTTTCAATGGGAAAAAGAGCAAGGAATACGAAGGTCCTCGGGAGATTGGCGAACTGGTTAACTATGTAAGACGTACTGCTGCAGCGGTTTTCAAAACCGAGCTGTAAACTTCCGTATTTACTTCGTTTCAATTTTCCGTCGCCGCCAGCTTCCACGTCTCGAGAGTTACAAGGCACGCGCATGCAGGTCTCCTTCTTGACTAGTGCCCTCGTCAGATCCCATCATCAAAGCAGACACACTCAACAGTTTCGAGCACATTTGGTTTCCTAACCTCATGGATTTGAATTCTCACTTTTGTCACCTTAGTTTTAGCATACGAATCAAGAATAAGCCCTGTGCATAAGCTCCAGGACACAGGCAGTTACACGTTTGGATGGGCTTAGAGAGACGATAGCGCGTGGCAGCGCCGTTGCTGCTCGTATCAAGACATCGTGAAACAGAAGGTTATGAGAGTGTACTGATAGTCCTTCATGGTCTTAATATTGAATATCGAAACGGAGACGATCTCGCAACATTTGGCAACTACCGTCGATCTTGCTCTGTATGCCCACTTCACGTGCGGCTCTTGTTCATCTTGATGATGTTGACTTGCGAGTATTCGTTTCCCGAGAGTGACGAGAGAGCCCTTGCGACAACTATGAAAGAACACCAGCGGGTTCCTTCTAAACGAGGGACACCTGGAGCATTCCTCCAGCTTTTAAGCTCAAATATATGTGTTTACAATTGGACGCACCCTCATTGGAGACTCAAAGGAGAAGGTGACCTGTTTTATACGCAACGCTTGTTCTTGCCCCTACATTCTGTCCCGAGCCGACGTAGGCCCTAGAGTGCTTTGTCAGGGGAAGGGTCAGTTGCAATGAACACCTTGACTGTGTCACATTCGGTCATCCAAATGCTCAAGTGAGAACTTCATATTGTCCTTCAACTTGAAGCATAACGTCGTCGCCGATGGTGCCGTCCCACAAATATTCACCCAACTGCACACCGTGGATACAAACTTACAGTGTGTAAGGGTAAGCAAAGGCTAGTGCTACACACTTCATAAACTTCCCGAGATGAACTGTCCTTTTGAGCAATTTCTCCTCCGAATTGATATGATATTAACGCAATCGCCATGGAGCAGCGATGAGATTATGGAGGCACAACTCCATGGAAATGTACACGGTACAATGTGTATGTGTGTGTTTACTTGACCTGGAAGTGAGGTACTGCTGGCGCGGCGTTGTGAACGGGGTCCGCCGCCGGTTGGAGGTGGGTTTTGGGCAGTGGTTGTCCATGTGGTGCCATTCTGGCGGGCACTTCCTCTTGGAGAGCTCGGTGGATTCGTCTGCCTTTGCTGCAAGGAGAGGCAGAGGGTGGTGATGTCCACGCGTTATGTGTTTTCCCTTGATTTTTGTGGGGAGCACTTAGGTGCCCGCATGATTTTAGTTTTTTACCATTGGGCGTCCATGCCGTGTGCTGGTGTGGTATTGCATCCATGGCATAACCATGGACCAGCAAGGGGCATGCCCTGAACCCCTCTGCCCTGCCGGTGCGGTGTTGCCATGTCCCTAGATCCCGTGTACCCATGTGTGTCGGGTATGCGAAATAATGCGATGCTATACAACCAAATACAAAACGCATGGGCGCTTCGCATTCGGCCTTACAGGGCGAACTGTGGGCACGTGGATGGAAGGAAACATGCTTCAAATTACCTTTTCTTTTTGTGTGCTCTCTCTGCGGAATCATATGGTCAACGAACCCAGGAACTGTCAATCGCATGGCTGGAGAAGCGAAAACGAATGATTTCGAGAACACTGAACCAATGCTGGCAATCAGCCTGATATCCGCCTGATATCCACCTGATCGGCATCTGATACCACTGATACCTGATATCCGCCTGATTTTCCTGATCGCCCACCCATGTATGGCTATACGTGGGTTAAAATGCCATTATCGCTGCAAATTCTAGTATTTCTGAGTTACGTTTGATGCAATTATTTATTGTGACGTTGGCATTTCCCAACACACGCGGCCGCCACTCCCTCTAGATACCCTATTATTGCCGGCGGCATGTCTCTCGAGTCGACCCGGTCCGCCGTGGTCGTTGTGCGTCGCTTTCCCCATTCTTGCGCGCCCTGTCGTCGGTCCACTTTCCATACTGAAGCTTCAAATGCTGGAATTGAATTTCCGATCGCTTGCACGCGCGTCGCGCGATCCTTCGCGTTTGGCGCGATGCGGCGTGGCGATCGCGTCTGGCGTCAGTATAAGATAGCGTGGCGATAGTAAGACAAACCTATATTAGGTCAGATCATACGAAAATCGGGTAAGTAGTTAGATAATTAGATACCGATCTGGTGAACAAGAAATATAATACTTTAAGGTTCCTTGCTCGGAATCAATACATCAAAGCACACCAAGAGATGAATGGTATTTGGTATATATATTTTGATGCGGGAAGCGATCTTCTGCGAAGCGATCGCGTGTAACCATATATATTCGCAGGTAGTACGCGCGCACCGAGCGTGCTAAGCGGCGCGTTGCTCGGACCGGCTTCTGGCGAGGTGATATGCTTGCAAACCATGCTGAAATCTGTATAGGCAGCCCTGACCGGGAGTCCCGGTGCAGGCCCCTATGACAGACTCCTAGGCCAACACTGGACTGCTGACTGATCTATAGGTTCGTGTTGTGACACACGTTGTGTCACAGGTAGGCTAGACTCCGATACCGTCCGAGACCGTTCCGGGTATATCTAGCTTAGGGTTTATTTATCTTATGGGTTTATCCACACAGTTCGGGAGTTTCTGATATCTGGTGAACTAGGATATTCCAATAGGTCGTGGCCCCATCCACGCTTTTATTCCACTTGCTGATTTGGCCATGATTGGCTAAACGGCCGCTTGGAGAGGTGGTGCGCACGGGCGCGTTTGGGTGCGACTAGGAATTGTGGTATGAATTGTTTGCGGTGAGCGACTGGGAGTGGCGGCCATGGGGACCGCGCCTCGTTACGGACTAGTCTTAGCAATGTCCAGATTCAGTTTTGCACACGGGCACTGGCCCTGCTGGTTACTGTACTTTGGGTTGGTGTTCGCGACACCTTCGACTTCGACGACATCTTCGAGTGCCCCTACCTTACCGCTTCGCTCTCTTCGCTCCTCTCCGCTGCTGCGCATTACCGTTTTTCCGCTACAACACCCAACCGCGCGATTGCGTACCACCTCCCCTCTGGCTTTTCAGAGTATGGGTGTGATTACACGAGCGAAGAAGTCCCTTGACAGGGATAGTGACATTGATGCCTCGCTGAGGCTGTTAGACAAGGTTCGGAACAAGCCGACGGTGCGTACGCCGACTGTTCCGACCCCCAATTCGACTTCCAACGAGGATGCAGACGTGGCGACCAGGAAGTACTTGCAGGAGCAGAGCAGGCCGGTCGACGACATCTACAAGGCGCGTCTACACCGCCAATGGGCCAAGGGTGTCCGCGAGGATGTCCCTGGTGACAAGAAGCACCACTTCGGCGGTACGGACGACGCTGGCCTCCTCTCCGAGCTGGTGGTGCAGCTGCGTACGGAGTTTCAGTCGGTTGGGCTGGAACTGGCATCCTTTGACCTCGACGAACCCTTGGCTCATGTGTTTAGGCAGGTGAATGGCTTGCTCTACGACGTCCTGGCTCTGGTCGTCGAGAGGCACAACAACGCCTACGTCTGGCTGACTGGCACCGACGCATCGTCTTGCCGAGATGGGCGACGGGCTTTGGTGGACATCGCGTCAAGGGCTGTGTGCCAGTGGCGCTACGCGAGTCGCACCAGGAGGAGCACGCCGCGTTGCGTTATCCCGCAGACACTGACCCGCAACCCATCTTGGCTCGGGAGCAGCGTCTGGTGCAGAATAACAAAACCACGGACTGGACACCCACCGAGGAGACCAGGAAGTTGTCCCTGTATAACCGACCGGACCCAGTGTTATACACTGCGGTCAAGGTGCGGTACCCTCTGGCTGCTGACCTAGCCCACGTATCTCTGGCGTCTCTCCGCTCCCTTGTGGTGGAGATTTTCCAGGCTTTGGCGCAAACGGACACGGGGAAGGCGGTTTCTTCGGGCAAGGGCGGTGTCTCCGCGCAGCTCTCCAGCTCGGAGTTCCAGCTCGCTGAAATCTGTATAGGCAGCCCTGACCGGGAATCCCGGTGCAGGCCCCTATGACAGACTCCTAGGCCAACACTGGACGGTTGTCTGATCTATAGGTTCGTGTTGTGACACACGCTGTGTCACAGGTAGGCTAGACTCCGATACCGTCCGAGACCGTTCCGGGTATATCTAGCTTAGGGTTTATTTATCTTATGGATTTATCCACACAGTTCGGGAGTTTCTGATATCTGGTGAACTAGGATATTCCAGTAAACCTTTTTCGACAATGCCGAATCCGACCGGGTGACGTCCGGTTTCACCGGTTGGAAGGCTATAGGGTCCCAGTCTCCAGTTTGGGACTCCTAGAGCATGCTCGAGCCGGCCTGCCTGTAGCAGGGCTCTATATCGGTTTGGTTTTTCGGTATCGATACAATCCGATATCCGAAAAACGGTATCGATAATCGGCACAATCGATAAATAATCGATTACTTGGACATTTATATGTAATTTGTTATAAATTAAATATGGAACACCAAAACCTGCACAATCGATAGTTAGACATTGCAATCCGATAATCGGCGATAAATACGATATATCGATAGTATCGGTTATCGGAAATATCGATATAGAGCCTTGGCCTGTAGGTGCTCACCAAGGTTGGCAATCAGATGATTTCAGATCTGAAACGTCGGATCTGATATGAAACGTCCGAAATGTCTAAAACATCTGAAAAATGGTCCCCGATATTCATACGGGTTCGTGTTAGATATATAGCTACGGGTATATATTTGGCTGTGTTCAGAATGCTTTCACTTTCGGTATTTACATAAGTGTAAAAAAACATTATCAAGTCTCGGCTTTAGCCGGAAACCCTCAACTAGTGACACCCGTATTGTACTGCGTACTAGTACAGATACAGGAAGTGACACACGGTGTGTCACATCCAGCAGCAGTTCGTGCGGGGGGTGTTTGAGGCAAAATTAAGACTCCCCGAAGGCGTTTGTTGGGCAATATGTAATTAGCACGTGGTACCAAATAATACTGTTAGGCTTTACACATCCATCGATAATTTATTTAGGGGTTTTTTGAGTCAAAAACTCAAAAACTCAAAATGAAAACAAATATTACATAATGATACATATAATATAAAAATGAAATGGGAAAAAGGGGCCTTCATCGATTATGGGTTCTGTCGCAAACGCGTGCACATGGTGGGACAAACACTCAAATTACTGCCAAGAGCTGTTGTAACTCCTCAGCCACCAAATAAACCATTAGATGGCATCTCGATGCTCTGCGGTATGATCCAACGTAGCATATATGTGTGCGTGCTCGGCATGACATCCATCGGTGTCCTCAAATATCTCAATAAGTCGTCTCGTGGGTGCATTTTCATCTAACACCCCTCTGAAAATAAACACGAATTCCGAAACGAAGGGCCCATTCGAAAACTATTTTGTCGCTCGAGAGTTGTATTCGCAGCTTGATGTGGAGAATATGCGCTCCGGATAACCTCATCTCAAGAAATAAGCAACGCGATATCAACCACAAGAGAAGCAAAATACAGTATTTTCCATGCCGTGCCGGCGTTCACGGAATCCGTTTCTGCTTGTCCATACTCCATAGTTCATGCTACCAAAGGGATGGCCGGATATTTCACATTTTTCACTCCCTAGGAATCTCCCTCGTATCTCACAAAATTGTACATTTCCGCCGAGAGTGAGAACGGCAGTGCCATACTGAACTGTGAGGGTCTCTTTCATTGTGACGTTGCTGATACCGCTGCTAGTATGTGTAACTATTAAAGGTGGAATGATGACTGAAAGGGAGCCATTCTTGTTGGTGATGGCGTTAGAAACCGCCATACCATTTTCTAAAACAGCTAGGTCTAGTAAAACTTCAATGGTATTCAACTCCCAAAATGTGCGGACAATCTTAACGACAGGCTTCTTTCCGCCTTTAGTAGTACACGTCAACATTCTCGACTCGAGCCAAACATATATAAAATTGAAAACGGAGCGCGGCCACGTGTTGTTGGTGTAGGATAGACCCCACACCGCGACACCTCTGGCACTCCGCACTCTCTCTTGAAAATACTTCTGCGCAGATCGTTAACAAATAACATCATATCGGTGGGGCAAACTGACAAAATATTTCGGCACAATACATTCCCAGGGCGAATCCCGTAATTTTCTAGCAATGTGCTTCGAGCGGGTAAGCGGACACCACAGAAAGGGCAAAAGCGTTCCCCCCCTCGGCGTTCTCGCCAACGCTCGGCGAGAACTCAAGAACCGGGCCTGCATAACGTTTCCAAACCGCCTTCCAAGTAAGTAATTTATCAAAGATAACTAATAAAGTGTTGTGTGCAGTCGGAAGTCCGCGGGCCCGCAAACGCGAAGATGCGGAGTGAAACCGTAACCTCAATTTTCAGCGATTTTACTCGGTAAAACCGAACTGACACCTCATCGACAAAAAACGTGAAATCATTTTTCGTGCGGAGGCCGTTCGACAATTCCTTACATACGTTTCCCGTTAACACTAAAATAAAACGGTCAAAAGAATTTTCCACCGCTCTAAGGCCCTATCTAAAAAATGGTGTGTTTTTCATGGAGAGACTGATTTCACCCCCCCACCATAAGGTGGGGGTATGTCTCCTGCTTTCCCCCCTCGGAGTGCAGTGCATGTGTCGCTGCCGTGAATTGCCGTTCTGCCCCGTCCGTCTCCGATAGCACAAAACCCTCAATTATGTGTTATGATCTATCTTAGACTTCAGAGAGTTTCCGCACTGCCTGTGCTTGTCTGACCCGCATATATATATACAGTATATATATATATATATATATCCTCCGACCCGATATCACACTCCACGTGAGGTTATGGGCCCACCACGCTTCCACTGCACGGGAGAGGACGTTTTGGGTACAAAGTGCATATGCCGAGCCGAAAAGCGAAACTCCGAAACAGGTTTCATTATATATCGTTGCAAAATGCCAACCTCTTACCATGAGCAGCACGTGGAGTAGAAATAGGCATGTTGAAAAATTATTTGCTGAGATATATGCAGAGTTACGTTTTCTCGTATCGCGAGATATTCGTGATTTAGCCGTCGTGGGTGTGATCGCCCAAAAACGTTGTCAATAACTTCTCGGAACCGCGAAATTAACGGATCAGGTAAGTGAATTAGCGTCCACGCCTCGCAGTGTGTCATCGGTCATGTGCGGTGTCACCGTCTACTGTGTCATCACCGATCGGTTCGACTACTATGCCTACTACATTGTCATCACCGTCATCTCCGCTATCGACTTCGGATCGTGTCAAGCATATCATTCTTGCATCTGTCATTTCCACACCCGACTTCCTAGGGCGCTGTCATCACCCGCTTCATAGAGCGGAAGCTATAACACCCGTATTATCTTGTGTATAGCTTCACAGTTTCACGGTTGACATATGCGAGAGCAACATACATGTTTTCTTGTAGTGCTTGATTGTGTGCTTGTCCTAGCAGGCTATGGGCCCACCACGCTTCCATTGTTGTGCTTGTTTCACGGGAGTACTGAACTTCCCCCCACGGTATGGGGGTACAGATCCCTCCTTTGTTCACCCCTCGCCCCGAGTGGCCCTGTCACCCTGTCACCTTGTCATCCTGCATCCGACATCCGTCCGACCTTCGCTCACTACGATAAAACACTTCAACTATTTTATCTTATTCAGTTTAGCTTGACCGGACCACCGCTTGTGCTTGTTATGTTGTCGCCGTGGTATATATATATTTATTATATATATATATATGCTTTTGTCAGGTTATCGGCCATACCACTTCTGTGGTGGTTCTTGTTTTTTGGCGAAGCTCGCTTCAACCTGGAGTGTTGCTTCTACCCGGTCTGGAGTGGAGATTGTTCTAGCAACAATGAAACCGTGGTGAAAACTTGGCTAGGCTAAAAACCGACATTGGTAAAACGGCATAGGGTTTTAGCTAGTGGTGAAGCAGTGTGTCACACGACACTCAAAGGCACGGGTTGACACAAGGTGAAGCCGGTCCCCCATACAGTGGGTCGAAATCACAAATCAGCTCCCCCGCGGTCAAGATAACCTGACGAGATGTCTTATGTATTCATCTTTATCATATTTGTTTAGGGTTTTAGGGTTTCGGGCCGGATTGTGACACACGTGCACAACCAACATTGCCGCAAGTGTCATCCGGGCGAGGGGTGACACAGATGTGCACCATTGCTCCCCCCTTACAAGGGGAGATACGAGTCGGGCACCTCCGTGAGCATGGTGGAACTATGTTCTGAGTTGTGACAGGGAGGGTGGGGTGCACTCAGGGGGCGGCCACCGACAAGGGTGTGAGATTTAAGGTTTACAGTATCTTTATAAACCCTACAGTACATGTTCACGGGGAGACCAATCTTGCCACCCCCACTGTAAGGGGGGAGCACAGTGGGTCTCCTGTCTGTCACCCCTCAGCCCGATGTGTCACCAGTGTCCGTTGTCACGGTTGTCACGGTGTGCTATAAAACACTCACCTGAATATTTTATATCATCTTAGTTATCCGAGAACACCCGCCCCTGCGAGACTGTTCTGCACACACGCATTCGAGCATATATATCGACATATATATATCTCACTTCTTGTCAGGTTATCGGCCACCACTTGTGGGTGTTCGTTTGTTGCTTTGGATCCCTGGGGAGCACGTCGATTCTCCTTGTAACCGCCGCACGTCGCCGGCAACTGACGCACGTCGCCGTCAGCAACCACATCTAGACCTCGGCCACCGTTGAAGATCGCGGCCGCGTTCAAAATTTTATCACCAAACCGTTGACAATTTGGGCTGGAGTTGAGCCCCGTTGTTTTTACGCATTTCCGACCATTCCCAACTACGTACCCTACACTCTGGACAGCAGCGCCCGAGCTGTGGCAAAACTGGCTTACCGCACGTTATTTTTGACCTGACCGCCGTTTTCCTCGTCGAATTTCACCCCAATTTGGCTTTTACATCGCCCGATTTGGTTAATTTTACGAATGATTACGTTTTAGACACGCACCCAAACGCGCCCTCGCCTTTCTGGACAGCAGCACCGCTCCTGCAGGACAGCTGGCTTGCCGCACGACTTGTTTGACGTCACCGACGTCTTCCTCGTCAAAATCTACTCAAATTTGACTCATCCATCGCTGGATTTGGTTCATTTTTCGGAAAGTTATGTCTTCGCTTGGGAACCCTAACTTCGCGTTCGCGGAATTCTCCAGCCAGCGGTCAGCCACCATGCCCGCTGACCGCCAGAATGCGCGCATGCCAACTGTTCGTTCAGCGTTGGCATCTTTTCGAGTCCATCGACGGCGTCCTGCACCTGGCTATGGTCTGGTGGTGTCTGGTGGTGCTTATGCACCAGACACCAACATCGAGTCTATCGCCTTCGCCAATGACGACAACTCTGAGCACGACGAGTTGCGTCCGCAGCATCCTCCGCTCTCCGCTCCACCCTTCGTGCCCCTTGGCCACTGTGTGGTGGTGTGCGGTGGTGTTACGACACCAATCCCACCGATTCTCCCCTCTGCTTGCGCGCTCATTGGCGGCAGAGTGGGGGCACGCCGCATTTTTCACCTTCCATCCCCCTGCCCCCTCTTCGTTGACGCATCCGCTCTGGTGGTGCCAGGCCGCTTTTGGCTCTGGCATCGCACCGGCGTTGGTTGAACGTTGTAGGGGTGAGTATTGCCTCACTGGCGCTTGACGCATGCGATCGAGGGTGACGCCGCCGCCAGCAAGATTAAGTAGCAACAGCACAGTTCGACAAAGACCCTTCTCCATGCCTGCACGGTTTGTGATCGACTCTCGAGGGAACCGAACTCTTTAGATTTAGTTAGCAACAGACTTTTGGACAGCTTGGGATGGCACATGCCGGACTGCTCGGGCCAGTTTGGCTCCTAGACCCTGCAGTGCTCCTGCCTCTTTGCCTGGTGACACCTCAACCCCACGGGGTGAGGTGGTGTCACGGGGAGACCAATCTTGCCACCCCCACTGTAAGGGGGGAGCACAGTGGGTCTCCTGTCTGTCACCCCTCAGCCCGATGTGTCACCAGTGTCCGTTGTCACGGTTGTCACGGTGTGCTATAAAACACTCACCTGAATATTTTATATCATCTTAGTATCCGAGAACACCCGCCCCTGCGAGACTGTTCTGCACACACGCATTCGAGCATATATATCGACATATATTGATAATCAACCATGCGCCGGAGCCAAGGATATGGCCTGAGCATTTTAAATGTAACATGGTGCACCCACTATACAGCGGGCCCCGGAAAACATCGGGACGCATACATCCTGCGTGAAGGGGTTCCAACGTCCCCGATGTGTACGAAACGTGTTGACTCACATGACCAGTATCATGGTTCACGTGCGTCGCTGAGGTATCCTTACAATGTCACCATACGATCCATGAACATAACATGGTCACACATGATGGGCCATGGGCTATGATATAATATCACATACCGTCGAGCGTGGGCGAACCGCGCTATATAATGGCAACGTTGCATGGTGTGGATGGCGACGCGCCGGATGCATGCATACATGGCATGCGCATCGTTGTGTAATGTATGTAACCTACACAGCAGTATAACAATCTAGGCCGACGAAGACTCTCTCTTTCGCCCGTTACTGTATCCGCCCGGTGAGACGTTCGCGCTAGAATACTGCGATAATGATTGGCACCAAACGATTTTGCTGAGCAATTAGACTCGTGCAAAGAGCATGCACGCACCATGATTGATGTAGTAGAACGATGTTCATACGATACGACCGTACGAGGTGGCATCGTACTGACGAGGAACGGCAATTGTCGTCTCGTCGTCGTGAGTGTGAGCAAATATTGTCACACACATCGTCATGTCGATGACATGACTGCTCAGCAGTCGTCCCCAAATGAAATGATCACTGGTGACGCCGTTTATGATTGTGTCATCCATCCACCATCGTATTAATGATAATGACCTCGTTTCAAGTACGCACCGATTTTATCGACAACTTGGGCGATGCACGCCACGCGCGGAACATTGTCTACCGCGTAAACTAGTAAGCGCGTAGTCGCATGTAAAGCACCGCGGGGGCATTACTGTCAGCAAGGAGCGAAATCAAGCGTCCGTGTGATCAACGGCGCAAAATTAGATCGCCGCTCGCAATATCAAATCCGACCATGCATGTGATGATACGTTGATATGTATACTCCTGCGGGGATAAGGTGTATCCCATGATGCGAGGGAGCAGCCCCATATGATCGTCATTGGTTATGTACGATCATTGGTAAGCGACGACAATGATTATCATCACCATCGATCGCATGTTGTGCGCGTCACGCAGTGTACGCAATGACGAGATAAGTATGCGCACATGGAGCCATGGGAATCAAGGGCAGTGGTGTGCACATGCCGCATGTAAATCCCGTTTCATATCAACATGCGAAGGAAATCACCTCGCAAAGCATAGACAGGGTATTACGACTATGCCGTCTCGCGTGCCCGTTCGCGCGTAAGTATACATGGTTCATCCGTGATATATTGGCACCCGCGGGGATGACGAATCGTGCGTGCTAGATTCCATCCAGCATCGAATGTTGCATGACTCTGAAATGTCAGTGCATGTATCAGAGGAAGCATCGATGCGCCCATTATTGGTCGAGACGTGGAAGAATCTCGAGTCAAATTGATTTAGTGTGCTATGAAATAAATTGATAATCAACCATGCGCCGGAGCCAAGGATATGGCCTGAGCATTTTAAATGTAACATGGTGCACCCACTATACAGCGGGCCCAGTCGATATATAAGAAGTGAGATATATATCGACATATATATATCTCACTTCTTGTCACATGTCTCGCTATGCGAACAAGAACCCAACCGCCCAACGAACCTGAAAATTGTATTGCACCCTGAGTGCACAACGTGTCACCCCTAACGTGAGGCACCCTCATTCGCTCATATACCCCTTCCGGGAGGGCAGATTGCGCAGGTCTGAGGTCATGATTCACACGCCATATGCGATATGGCGTGTGAAGCTGCATATGGATATTTTGCTTTTACATGCATGGTCTTTTGACGAACATTCGATTGCCCAACTATTGTATAGTATTGGGGAGAGAAGAGAAAACAACCTCCAACATGAGAATGCTCGAAAATGTGTGGCGTGGGTCTAATTTATCAGGAATCGTTAACGGATGAAATTCATAAGAGATCCTCACACAGTGCACACGCATGCATGTTCCTAATCTCGTATCTAGATGGCGCTACACGTTTTCCTACTGTCAATGGTGTGCAGGTTCGGTGTAGTGCAGGAGGACCACGGTCTGTAAACTTTCACAGTCAGTTTCCCTCACCCGAAATCCAACAAGAGGTTCAACTTTGACGCTGCTTACTACTTACCCCCCCAACTAGTCATAACAAGTATATATACATCTCGGTAACACCTCGTATCCAAGAGCTAAACCTTGGTAAGGCGCTCCAGAAACTAACGCGCGAGTCGACGCGCTGTGGCTCACGGCTGCAGGTACACACTTTTCTCACACTTCTTCAGAAAAACTCAGTCATTCTTGCATTCGAGCCGAAAAGAAATACCTGTAAAGCGTTCAGGGGCTTTGGCTCCTGCGAGGAATATCTGTAGCGATATTTATCTTGTGCTGACGCATGTTTTTTGCTGATGACCGCGACCTCGCACTTGTTGGCGTTTTGTCCCTTCCCTGCGTGTGCAGACTGTGGCTGCACTGCGTGAGCTGCTGAGCATCGTCTTTCCAGGTGACTTCGTCCTCTTTTCTGTCCACAATACCGTTTGGCATACAACATACCGTTCAGGTTTTCTGATAACGCGTTTTTCGTCGAATCTAACCTCAGAACAACAAACTGCCCATGCCGATCGCGCGCTCACTTGCACATCGCTTGAAGTCTCCCGTGGCGTCCCATCACTGACTGGCTGTAACCTTTACCAAATATCTTCTTGCCAGATACAGCAATGTGAGAGCCAACTGCGAGGATTAAACGGCGTACTCGATGTCAAATCAAGAAAGACGGAAGACGGTTTGCACCCGCCCGCCGTGATTGAATAGGGCATGGAACCTATTTCTAAGTACTCCTTCCTTCCAACAGTCCCATAATCGCCGCAAGCAGTCCCATATTTGCGCCCAGCGCTTCAAAATCCTTCAGCAGCTTCTACTTCGGGCCAAGAACCCTGACACCACTCCAGCTCTTGGTCACTTCGGGTCTCCCTTTCATACTTATCTCCTCAGAGCGCTGCGCGTAGACGGGTTCAGACGCCACTGGGAGTGGACATACGTGCTTTGAATGCCTGCTTTGCGTCCATGCTTTGCCTTGGAGGTTCGTCCCCTTGATGTCTGACTTGTCTGAATTCTTTTGCCTTAAAGAATTGCGCGACGGAGGCTGCCTGGTGCCAGTGCTTTGATGCTGTGCGCTACTCCCCAACGCGCGGAGGGGCGCCGTTGCAGGGGTCTACCGCAGAGACAAAGCAGAAGCGGAAGACAGTGCTCTCGAGGGCGCGAACGGCAGTTCTCGAAGATACGCCTGTATCGCTGCTGCCATCACATGTACCGGGGTTCAAGCCGAGTGGGGACCGCACTAAGGATGCCATGCAGCGCGCGAAGGACATCGCTGATGGCACGGGGCGCTCCTTCCGAGCCGTCCAGGTACGCCCTCGCTTTCGTGTGGCGCTCTCGACAGGCCCGAAAGCTGAGGTGCACGCCACAGCCACGTGGCGCAGGGCTCCTGAGAGCCAAACGCCGAGGGTTCTTCGCAGTGTGGCACTTACCGGATCACTCTCACCCGACGGGATAAGAAAGTGAATGTCTTCGGTCCACGTCAGGGGCGGTATCGGTGATTGGGGCAAGTGGCGTGCTTATGGTTGGCGCCCATGCAGAAAATCGAACGGGATGCGCAGCTTTCACTGCGAGCTGCCCTCAAGATCCAATCTTGTTGGCGGGGGTATGCCCTGCTGATGCACCATTCCCAAAAACCCATCTTGCTGCGATGGCTGCATCCCCTCCTGCCAACAATGGGGATGCCCCTGGCTCTCTGGCCGCGCCCCTCCGCCGCCTGCGCTCTGTTGGTTGAGCCCTCCGCTGTGCACATGGTGGTGTTGAAAGGATTCCTCCGTGGACAAAAGATCACCCTAAAGTGTCCTCCGAGATCGTGGAGACTAGGCCTGATAGAAACTTCTTCGTCGTGCGCCGTCACTCATCTTTCTGCCAGTGAGAGCAATGTGTCTCCTCTTGATCTTTTGATTCCAGAAGTGCTGCCGTGCCCTCCAGGGGCCGAGGTCGGACGGCCAGCCACGTCAGCGCCTCCTGAGCTGTGTGGGTGACCTGCTGCAGGTTCAAAGCCCGGAGACGTCTGCTCGCCAAAAGAGAGTGGGTTCCTGCCCGGCCGGCTCGTCACTGTGCCCAGCCCCTTGCATCCTCATCCACTCCGACGCGTCTAGCTTGACAACAAACCCTCTACCGAGAGCGCTCATCTGCTGGAGGGGCGCGGGTGGCTTCGTTGTTTTTGGCAGTCTTGAGGCGCGTGTTACGGTGACTAGGGTGCGAACACCTCGAGGGCTGCCTAGCTTTGAGCAACTTTGATTGGATGAGGGCTGCCCAGCTTTGAGCGACTTTGATTGGATGTTTGACTCGGTGCTGCGCAGGCCCATGAGCAACGTGCAGATGCTACATATGGTTCGGGTGACCGCCCGCCCGAGCGCACCAGTGCTACCCGTGCCGTGCTGGTGCTTCAATGCCCAGAGATATGTTTATGCAATGCGGGCTGAGTGCGACAAAGTACGGCTCGGCAACGGAGCGTTGGGAGGGAGAAACTCCTGCTCCTTATAAGGGCGAACCTCGGCAAAATCCATACTTGTTTACTCAAGTACTTAAAGTCAAAAGACCAATCGCAGTGTCACATGATGACTGCATGACACGGTGCCAAGGTCGCCAGCATGCCATGCCATTCCGTGTTATATCATGCCAATGCATGCCATATCGATATGACATGCCACAATCGGGCGGGCTGCGATGCTGTTGAGTTTGTTGTACTGTATTCGTCAACGAATCGTGAGCCGAGCATGATGGGGATGCAGCCGCGAGTCGGTTGACGGAATCATCGGAATTGCAAATGAAATTGAAATGCGAAGTCGAAGTCGAAAGGGCATACGAAGATGAAAGCGAGATCTCGAGAATCGTAATCGGCTCGGCCGGTGACCATGATGCCAGCACAAGACCGTGGATATGGCCTAGTTGAGATTGGCAATGCTAGTATAAGAAGGGGGCGAGATAGGGTGCTGCGCTGCCATGTTTGTCAGAAGATTCGGCGCTCACGGCAGAGCGTCGTGGGGCCTTGCACAGGCTCTTGCAGATGATGCCACTAAATATGAGAGAGCGTCAGCTGTCATCAAGCGCTATGCCAGAGGGTGTGCTGCTGCCCATCATGCCTGTCACGCATCCTCCCTCTCTCTCCTTGTCACGTAACCGTCCTCCCCATCACGTCACCTCCCCTGCCGTACAGTGGTTTAATCCTATATTTAAGAACATTTTCGTGACATCAAGATATATAATTTCCCAGGACACGACCGACACAAATTCAGGTTGTTAAGCTTTACAGAGCCACGAAAAAATGGCGCTCACAATTATTCTCGTGTGGCAGTCAAAAGCGTGAGTATTCAGTGCACTAAGAATCTATTTTGAGAGCATTTTAGAAAAAACGAAGAGCACTGGTGGCCAAAATCCCCTCCTTAATATTTCGTTCGGAATGGAATTTTAGAATTTTACATTCTCCAAAAGCTCCTCTCCGGGTCTTTTTATATGTGGCCCACATGAAGGGAAAAAACTCTCCAAGCAAAATGTTAAGGAGGGTGTGTTTTTACCACTAGTATTTTTAGTTCTTTCGCTCTAAAAATAGATCCTTAGTGATAGATGCTCTTTTGGGGACGTTCCGTTCGGGGATAGAATATGTCTTTCATCGAACTGTTCAGCAAGTACTTTGAGGCTGATCAACAGATTTGCTGCGCGTATTCGGTCAGAAGCGTATAAATGCATATAATAATCGTCTTCATAACAAAATTAAACCACTATATTGTATGTTGTTCCCACAGCCCCCATACCCATCCATGCACCTACATCGCCTTACCTCAATACCACCTCGCACCCATCCCAAATAGAGTATCTAGGATCAGCCATGATGGGCTCCTGGCTACCGCCTCTGGCCCTGCCGGGGGGCGAGCGGCCCACAACTGAGGGGAAGGCGCAAACCCTTAAAGGGCGCTGCATAGGGGGGAAAGTGAGCACTTTCGATGGGTTCATATGGCATTTGCATCGCCCCAACCTCAATCTCGCAATTTGCGGTCTCGGCATTCTTGTTCAATCTCAATCTCAATCTCGGCTCTTTGCACTCGCGGCATTCAAGGTGAAGTTCGGGAAGCATGCAGGTGGCTCGGGAGAAGGAGAGCGAAGATAATGCAGTCTTCCCAGAGGGCCATCGCGAGCGCTGCAGGGGGAATGGACCCCAGCTGGGAGCGCAGGCCGGCCGCCGCTGGCAAGGCCCCCCGCACCCGCGATCCCTTCACAACGTCTGCAATGCCCGTGCGCCCCTTGGGCTCATGCGTGTATCAGCTCGGTGCATGTTGACCGGTTCCTGACAGCATGCTGGACGGGTGGCAATGGAATCTGAACGGCGGGGTCCCCGGAGGCTTGGCTCTTCTCTGAAGTGTTGGATCAAGTCGGGACTCTGACCGATCCGCGGCTGCCCCGCTCCGGTGCATCCCGACTAGGCGGGTCACACTCACTTCTGAAACCAATGGGCTGCCGCCATGTGCCAACAAGAAGAGCGCGCGGCAGTCTCGTATTGCGCCCCCTTCACCAGAGGGGGTGGAATCATCAAGAGTTGAGATCAAACGATGTTTCTCCCCGCCCCCCCCAGAAAAGATCTCGCTAAACAGCCATTTGTTTTTCTGGGGGTACAACAACCCAGAATGTGGGGCTATTTGTGGCGCATGCCCATATTTAACACATGACAGAATGTATCCAGGATATGGAAAGTGTAATCGAAATGCACGGTTTTGGCGTAACACTCACTGATTCCGTACCTCTCCCTCTCGGCTCTGCCCAACTCGACTCTATGACAGTGGCACTCCCGCTCAACCGTGGGTTCATAGGTGTCGGCGGCAGGATGAAGCTAATGGGCTGACGTCTTTGTGGCTCACGTCACAGTTTTTGAGGTTGGTGGGGGGTCTGAACAGACCCTATGTTGCGCCAGGACAACTTAAAGGGAAAGTTCCTGCAAGATGTCATCGAAGAGATCTACCAGTTGTGCAACTTCCATACATCGCCCTTCACCGAGGTCGGGGAACCCAGTGGAGGGGGAGGGGGCTAGCCGCAGATGGCTAGTCAGCAGGATTTGGGGAATGCGCTGTACCTGGATTTCACTGCTGAACGGCGATCGCACAGCTTTCTGCCTATGCGGTATTGACCGTAGATCAAGTGCCGAGAAGCGGCATTGCAAAAATCTGATGCATTGGCTCTGTAAAATGGAAACATCAGACTGCGCCACACGCAGGGCGCGGGGCGGTGTCACACGCAGGGCGCGGGGCGGTGTCACACGCAAGGCGCTGGGCGGTGTCACACGCAGGGCGCTGGGCAGTGTCACACGCAGGGCGCTGGGCGGTGTCACACGCAGGGCGCTGGGCGGTGTCACACGCAGGGCGCGGGGCGGTGTCACACGCAGGGCGCTGGGCGGTGTCACACGCAGGGCGCTGGGCGGTGTCACACGCAGGGCGCTGGGCGGTGTCACACGCAGGGCGCTGGGCGGTGTCACACGCAGGGCGCTGGGTGGCGTCACATGGCGAGGAGTGGACTGGGTCAGGGGAGGGGGCTGGACGGCGTCACGTGGAGGGGTGGGCGTTGCAACATGGTGGAGCCGCTCCTTAAGAACTGCTGGGGCCCCTCCTGCAGGAGACGATAAAGCTGGTGTACACGGAGGTCATCAAGACCCAGCTGCCCAGAAAACAGGCATTCCCCTGTGCCGTCGCCTCCATCACGCTGTTTACGAGCGCCCGATTATTATTAATCAATTATTATTAACTGGATGGATGCCGGCCACGGAGCTATCCCCCCAAAACGCCCCCCCCCCTGGCTGCACTGTAAAGGGCACTTCACGGAGTGCTCCCCCTTCCCCGGTGCTTCCCCTTCCCCTGTGATCCCCCTTCCCCTGTGATCCCCCTTCATGTGCTGATGGAGTAGCTGCGCCGTAACTTATACGCAATGTGCGGTGCTACCCGCCACAGCTGACATGCATGCGTGTATGGCCTCACACGTTGTTTACCCCAACCCCCGTGAGCCATGCCACAATATTCAGGCCTCGGGATGACTGTGGTTGTGAGAGCAGTGCGATTCTCGCTGTGTTGTTCACTGCTGTTCGCTACCTACAGCGATTCCTCGCCTACAGCTGTTCGCACTAGAAGTTGTTGACTCCCAACACTTGTTCACTACCAACCGCCATTGGTAACAGGTTACATTTTATCACTGCCATCGGCTGATCGCTCCGTGCACTCCGCAGCTGCGAGCATGCTTCAAATTCGGGTTGACCCCCCTGCAGGTGTACAAGGTGCTAGCAAGGCATAGGTTCCGCGGCACTCTGTCTTCAGGTCCAACGCGTCGTGTGAAGCACTGCAGCGTTCTTGACCTTGCCCTCGACCTCGCCCTTGAGGGGTTTGCAGCGGGCGAGGCCGCGGGGATGGCAAAACTGAAGGGCCGTGTGGCGGAGATGGGGGCGCGTGATGACAGCTCTTCCAGCTCAAGAGGGACGGCACCTTCAAGGTAATGAAAGAGCCTCGACGCGTTGCGCTGGCATCTTCACGCGTAGGGGCCCTACTGGGCACCCCTATGAAGATGATTGGGTCACGAGAGGTCGCCTATGCCTGGATTCCGGCGGATCATTCACCTCTCACTCCCCCCTCCAGAGTTCCCAAACGTGCCTGGCGCCTCGCCCTGCCACATGGCGGTGTTGTTGTTGCACCTTGATGACACAAGGTGGAAGCCAGTGGCGTCTGTGTAGGCGGAGGAGGGAGATTGGGATGGCAACGCTAAGGGCGGGTCTGGGAGGGAGGGAGTGGGCCGGAGCTCAGGCGCATGGTCAAATGTGGAGCAACGCGAAGCTGCAGAGGCAAGTGCCGTACTCCACCTCAGGGTGTGCCCATGATGCTGTGGGTTGTGGGCTGGGCGGCGCAAGGCGATGGCACGCCTGGCGGCATCGAGGCCGGCAGACCAAGAAGGCGCGGCGTTGAGAGGGCGCTGGGGGCAAGCGCAGGCGGATGTGTGGGAGCCTGAACCAAGGGGAGAGTAGCGGTCGGGTCTGGGGATGGGGAGGGCCTCGCAGTCTGGCGGATCAGGCATGGGACGAAATGACGCGGAACAAGGAGAACGCTCCGATGGGGTTTGAGGACTTCCACATGTGCATCGTGAGCTTCGTGGAGGAGTGGTGCGCTCACCCGCGTGTGCCGCCTCCACGCCCCTTCAACACCACTTCCACACCCCATCGACACCACCTCCGCGCCGCCTCAACACCGCCTCCACGCCGCTTCAACACCGCGTCCGCGCCGCCTCAACACCGCGTCCGCGCCGTCTCAACACGGTTTCCGAAGAGCAGCGATGCACGGCACGGCGTAGACGACGCTGGGAAGGGGAGATTTTCGGGGATCCTGTTCATTGTGGAGCTCCGAGGCTGTCCCCGGCGTCCTACATCTGTGAGCGTGATCCGCCGTGGCCCACACCTGCAACGGCAGGAGAGGTGGGGGAGAGAGGGCTGGCTATCCAAGCCAGCAGACTCGGGATCACTCGGCAGTTGCTGAGGCGGTCATCTCAGCAGTGGTCATAGCTTCAGCTGGTCAAGCCGAGGCATATCGGGGCTTGAGGGGAGGTGGTGGTGGATGCACGGCATGCCGAGGCGGAGATAATCTGAGATAAGCACTCTTTTTAAGGTGACCTCAAAGGGCTCGGGGCTGTCGAAGGGCCGCGTGGTCTGCGCCCTCCGGCAGAGGTGTGGGGCTCTCCGCCAGCAGAGCCCATGCGCGCACCCTGCCACAGTGCAGTGCAGAGCGCTCGTACAGGGGTTCTTTCCATACCGGTGATGATCCTCGATTGTTGTCTGCTGGTGCTTGACGACGAGGATGGGGCGCATGGTGTGCCGCCCGGTGGCGGACTCGCAGCAGATGTGTACGGGAACGGGTGTGGGCTCCCGGCACTCAACTCACGGTAGGGCAGGGGCGCGCGTGGGCAGCAGGCGGGTGATCTGAGTGGTCGCAGAGGACAGGGGCGCGCGTGGGCAGTGTTGGAATTCTATACAGGGCAGTTTGCAAAAGCGAGCGTAAACTTTCATTCACAAAAGATAAACCAGTTCGCAGCTTGAAACGCCACGAACATTAGCGCCCAATCATTACTGATTGGGCAGTCTAAGTGAAAGTTCACTAATTAGAGCTGACGTGTCACTGTCGAGTTCATAACGACTGCTGTGACACGCCTGCGATGGGCCGATG
This sequence comes from Cymbomonas tetramitiformis, assembly GCA_001247695.2. Lineage (NCBI taxonomy): Eukaryota > Viridiplantae > Chlorophyta > Pyramimonadophyceae > Pyramimonadales > Pyramimonadaceae > Cymbomonas > Cymbomonas tetramitiformis. Next base: position 41,049 of record LGRX02002684.1, on the reverse strand, counting down.
AACTCTCCGGCCCACTTTCCGAAGATGGGCCGCGAGCTATTACACACTGTGTCTTGCCAATGGTCATCATATGATCCAACGGCCACGATTAGTTCAGCAGATCTACAGATCTAGATCTAAGGGTTTCATAGGGTTTCTTTAGGGTTTCTTCAGGGTTTCTTCAGGGTTTGAGCATCCTGACTACTGTACAAGGCCTAGACAGTCATGCCAGTTCTCGGGTATGGTGCCCCTTCAGTTTGTCACACCCAGTTTTAGGGATGGTGCCCCTCCAGCTCCAGTGATATCGGGATGGTGCCCCTCCAGCCCCAGTGATGTGGGGATGGTGCCCCTTCAGCTCCAGTGACATGGGGATGGTGCCCCATGTCACTGTCCTCATTGATCATCACGGGGCAGACTCATGACACCTAGTCGTTCTCTGTGTACTCGAAAGATGGGGAGTGCCAGTGGTTTGGTCATGATGCCAGAGGTGTTGTCAGCTGTTCCAGTGTACAGAGCCTCTGTCTCCTTGGCCTTGATCAACTCCCGAATGTACATGTTTCTGACCTCAATGTGCTTCGACCTGGAGTTGTTCTCATAGTCAGAGGCAAGATGGATAGCTCCTTGGTTGTCACAGTACATGGGTACTGGTCTGCATATATCCACCAATGAGTCCAGCACGTTGAGAACATACTTCACTTCCCGAGCCCCTTCAGACATGGCAATGATCTCAGCTTCAGTGGTAGAGAGTGAGACGCATTTCTGAATCATGGATGAGAAGATCACCAGACTTCCATAGAGAAAGACAGCGATGCCAGATGTGCTTCTTCTGGTCATCTTACATCCAGGATAATCAGCATCAGTATATATAGATAGTGGCAATGTTCTGTTTGGTCTATTACCATCATGCCCCCCTGGCACTGATGCAATGCGCAATACCAGTTCATCGTTGATGGTGCCCTTCAGGTACCTGACGACCTGCTTCAGTGCCACGAAGTGGTCCGGGCCATATGTAGCACAGAACCTTGACAATACTGATACTGCCGCCATAATGTCAGGTCGACTGCAGCGAGCCACCCACTGCAGCCGCCCCAAAAGAGCTCGATAGGGCAAGGACCATTTGCCGTCAGCAGGAGTCAGCGCAGTGCCAGGTGACATCGGCAAGGTCGCTGGTTTGGCTTCATCCAGTCCATAAGTGCTGATCATCTGAGAGATGTAGCCAGACTGAGATAAGTATGCCGTGTCACTGCCCCAGCGCACCCCGATACCCATGACCAAGTCCAGCACCCCGAGATCTTTACACGCATGCTGCGAGTGGAAAGCAGTCACAAAGGTGTCATACCAAGACTTGTCATTGGTGGCCACCAGGTAATCATCTACGTAGGCCAGGATGACCTGGAGAGCGGCGTCCCGGATGAAGTACAGACACGGCTCCACGTCGCTCCTTTGCATCCTGGAGTCATAGCCCATGATGAAGGCATCGGAGGTGTCAAATCACTCTCTCCCAGCCTGCTTCAGTCCATATACTGCTTTGAGCAGCTTGGCACATCTGTGCCCCCCATAGACTAGTCCTCGGGGAAGGCGAACATACAGATCCTCCTCAAGCACCGAGTTCAGGAATGCAGTGTCCACATCCATGTGGTAAACCACCAGACCAAGGTTCAGGGCCAGGGTAATAACAATCCTGACAGATGACAGCTGTGTGCACGGCGCAAAAGTGTCATAATAGTCCACTCCATACTCCTGCTTGTTACCTCGCACACATATCCGGCTCTTCCTTTTCAGGAGCTGACTGTGCTTGTCCAGCTTCACCTTGAGGACGAGGGACATGTCCAACAGCTTCACCCCAGCAGGCACATCCTCCTCGTCCATCATGAGTAAAGCCTTCTTGATCTGCACCAGTGCCTCCAGCTCATCCTCGGTGGAGTCGAGCCATTAAGCACAGTCAGGTGAAGTCAGGACTTGAGAGTGACTCTTCGGCTCGGTGACTCCCTCCGGCAGCAGGGAGCTTTGCACAGTGGGTGTCACGTCAGTCTTAACACCCAGGCACGTGTGCGCAGGTGGAAATTGCACGTTTCCAGCAGGCAGGTCCATGACGGTGAAGTTGGTGAGGAGGACCACGCAGTAGGGTTGAGCATGTGGTGCAATAGCGCGTCCACAAATCATGGCCTCCTCAGAGTCCCCCTTTCCAGTGACAACACGTACCTCAGTGAACAGTGGATAGTGGGCATTGATATGCCCATATGTAGGGCAATCCCTCAGTAGTGACAGGCGCTCACTTCCTGGCTCGAGATACGAGTTCAGGCTCACCCAACACACGTCATCAGAGGTCTCCACCTTCACAACAGCCACCACCTCATCACCATCTTCAGGTAAGTACAAACCTTGCTCCAGCACGGCAGTCTCCAATAGTGTAGGTGGTGGATCTCTGTAGGGCGCATCCAGAGTGGTGGTCATGAAGTTGGTCTTGAGAGGAGTCACTGCAGACGGGTCCCATGTGGTCACCACTTTGCCCAGCTTGTCCAACCTCTCAGAGAAAGTGACCATACCAGAGTTGACCACCTTTCCAGACTCATGATCATACAGGAGATAGGCGGACGAGACCTCAGAGTGCCCCACATATCTGAGCTCACGTGCTCGGTCACTGAGTTTATGCTCACGAACCGTGGGGTCAATGAAAGGGTAAGCCAGACACCCAAACACCCGCAGTTGTGATAAGTCTGCGTGCTTCTGCTGGATGAGATAATACGCTGAAGTCCAGCCAAGGGACTTCCTGAATACACGGTCGAGGATGTAGACAGCATGTCGGGTGGCCAAGGGCCACATCTCCACACCAAAGTCAGAAGTCAGTAAGAGAGCTCTGGCCATAGCTTGCACATCTCGGTGTGACCTCTCCACCCTCGCCTGGTTCTCGTGTAAGTACGGGGAACCATGTCGCTGCTCGATGCCATGTTGCTTGCAGAATGCAGCAGTCTGCCCAGCAATCATGGTACTAGCGCCATCAGTGTGAAGTAACATGTGGTAGTCACTGGACATGCCCGTGGTGCTCCTCAGGCGCTTCACCTCCACCAGGTATAGCTTGAAGGCCTTGAGGTAGTCGGACTTGAGCTTGAGGAAGAAGATGCATATCCAGGTGGTAGAGTCGTCAACAAATAGTGCGAACCACCTGTATCCCCCAGCACTGATCCTGAAGAGTCCACATGTATCCGACCACACAAGATTTCCCAGCTCTGCAGATAGTACCCTGCCAGTAGGCCTCGTCGATGGTCTGATGGCCTTGGTCAGCCTGCAGGCTATGCACCGCTCAGGGCAGTGCTGCACAGGGTTGCAGGAGTATTGAGCTTCAGTGATACTCATGGGGACGTTCTGGGCAAACATGTGATCCACAGACTTGTCACCCACATGACCAAGTCTCACATGTTGCAGCATCTTGAGGTCAAGCTGCTCCTCAGTGTGCGAGTCCTTGAATAACACCACCACTGGCCACTTGGTGTCCTCGATCCAGACCCGATCTTCTCCACAAGGCTCCAGGTTGGCCACGTTGTAACACGATGCCATCGGTGCAGAGAAGATCTTAGCACCAGCCGGGTACTCATGAATAATATTGAAACGAGAGGTCAGACTCCACCAACTCGCTGTGACCCATTTAGGCAATATGAACATAAACTTGGTGTTGGGAGGATCTCTGTCGAAGTCAGCCAGGGCCTTCTGAAGACACTTCAGAATGATGTCATGGTCGAAGGGCGGGTTCCCATAGCAATGCCTGCCAGCCCAATCCTTGACAAAACATGTGTCAGCTAGGGTGCAATAATTATCCAGGATATGGTTGTCATCGGAGGAAAATAGCTCCAGGAGGAAAGGACCATGAGTGGTGAAGTGAGGCTTGGTGTCCTCAAACTTCCAGTCAAAACGGCCTTGTTGATCATCAGTATGCTTGGCAGCACAGGCTAGATGGGTGTCCAAAGTCGCATAGTAATCCTCATGCATGATATACTGGTTGCCAATCCTGGCAAAGGAAAACACGGCCCCCCCTTTGGACACCGCTCTGGCCCCAAAGTCCACAAGGAAACCTGCATCCTCGAGCGCCACCACCGACAAGAGGTTGAGGCCGGGCTGTCCAGGTATGCAGTGTGCACCAAGAAGTTGTAGCCCAACCATGCGCCCAGACTTCACATCCTTCTTGGCAAAGGTAACAGAGCCACTGCCAGAGGAGCACACAGATTGACTCTGCACCACGCTGAAGGTCTCACAGACCTCGGTGTCATAGTCCGCATTGAACACCTGAACAGAGTTGAAGATGTGCTTGGTGGCACCACTGTCCAGAACAGCACACTTGCCCACAGCAGATCGAGACCCAACACTGCTAGCACTCGCACCACATGCCATCTGAGCATGGTGACTACCAGGAGTACAGTACATACCACACGCCCAAGCATCAGAGGGCATCTGACCATCATCATCACACGAGTCAGAGCCCGAGTCCAGGTCAGGGATGGAGCCACTGCAGTCAGACATGCCATCATAGTCTGAGTCCGAGGCCGACTCGAGATCGGGGATGGAGCCATCAACGTCGTCATCATCATCATCTGAGTCAGAGTCCGAAGCCGAATCCAGGTCAGGGATGGAGCAATCAGAGTTGTCATGAACATGGCCACCATCATCATCCGATCCAGAGAGATAGATAAGACCAGGCATAAAGTTGTGTTCATCTCGGTCTGCAATACCATGACCATAATCAGGGGAATCCAGTGCAGCCACAACCTCAGAATCACCTCGGTCTGAAGAGACATCGCCATGATCAGAAGAATCCCCTCAGTCATAGCCACCCTGGTCTGAATGATCACCACCACAATCAGAGCCCGAATCTGAGTAATCGGGCCAGGCATCAGCGCCCCACCCCTCATCGAGGAAGAGCATGCTGCCAAAGTCCTCCACAGCTTGTATCAATGCCCTCGTGGCCTCTCCGAGCCCAGATGCCCAGCTTTGCAAATCCACTAGGGAGGTGCGCACCATGACAGGTTCAAGCTTAAGCAACATGTCCATATGCTCGGTTACCTGCCTGATGACATGGAGCTGGCAAAGAATCTTCTTGACACTGACAGTATGTTCAACACCACGGGGAAGAGTAGTGCCTCTGTCGAGTATGTACTGAGCACGGAGATATATCTCCATCGACCCAGCCATCATGACAGTGTGCCAACGCTGCAAACCAGGCTTGAACCAGAGCTGTCTCGGGGAGATCTGATGAGTATCACCCAGGTGTTGATCACGTCCACCATCCCACCGGGCTTGAGTTCTCCAGGCGAGCCTTGTCGGGGAAGAAGGCAGTGATGACATCAATGTAGACCCAAGAGTCATATATCGGCACAATGTTAGCACGTTTGTGACGGTTGAGCAGAGAAGCATGCTTGTTGGGGACATAGCAGTGGGGCTTCTTCTTGGACCGTCGAGGAGAGTGCTGCTCTGAAGACAAGTCCACACGAGGTGCACACATCGTGCCCTCACTGTCCACAGCATGCTCACCAGCAGTGCCAGACACAGCGACCTCAGGCTCACACACCTCTGTTAGAACAGAGTAGTAATGGAAGATGGGGAGTACAGAGAATGGAGGTTCCACGGGCACAGAGCTTCGCCCAGATATCCAAGGCTGGCATGGGGCCGGGCTAGGAGTCAGTGAGCCAGAGATGCTAGAATTACCAGTCTCAGTTAGCCCAGAGTGCAGGTCAGAGTGTTCCCCGTCCGGCAATGAAGATTCCACTGGTACAGAGCTTCGACCACACGTCGATAGCTGGCACGAGGCTGGGCAAGGAGTCAGTGAGTCAGAGATGTTAGAATTACCAGTCTCAGTTAGCCCAGAGTGCATCTCCTCCGTACCGGCATATATGTCCTCACCAGTCTCGCCCAGACCAGGGTGCAAGTCAGATGGACTAGCCTCTTGAAGAGCAAACAGAACCTCACCACTTTCCTCCAGGCCAGGATAAAGCTCAGACTGCCCAGCTGCAGCACCAAGATGCTCACCAGGCTTCGGTCAGCTACCATGCCTCTCGTAGTCTGCAACCCTCTTAAGAATGGCCGTTTTGGTAGCTGGAGAAGCCTTCTTGAAGAACGCCTCCCGCTTCTCGACGTTCTTGATGAAACAGTCTTTAGAAGGATGTCCACGCCTGTGACAGATGGGGCAGGGGACCTTGACGGCCAGTCGTTGCCGTTTCAATTCCTCCTGCTTGCGCCTGTCATCAGCGATAGCACCAGCAGTCTCAGATTCAGAATTGTCGTCGGTGTGGTTCAATGCGTGGGCAGTGTGCGTCACAGCAGCGCGCGGGGCGAGTATTGTGTCGTAATGAGATGCGACTTGGTCAGACAGCACGTCCGCAGTAGGGAGGGACTCGACCATGAACTTGGCCTTGAGGAGCATATAGTCGGGATGCAGTCGCACAATAGCCATAGCAGAGTACATGGTTTCAACCGTCTCCATACAGAGAGGTTTGCCAGAAGGCGTAACGCGCGTGTTCATGGAGTACTCGTGTATACGCCGAAGAGTCTTCTTCGCTTCCAGAAACGTTGAAAGAGGAGGAGCAAGGTTTGAAAGTTGATTTGGCAGTAAAAACAGCTTATCCACCTGGTTAATGAAATAGACGACACTAGTGTTGCGTCGTAATTTGGATAGCGCAAGCCAGGCTCCGTGACCGTCAGAGTACGGCTCAAAGCTGCGAACGACAGCGTTCGCAGTGCCAGTGGTAACGCGACAGAGGAAGTCATAAAATAGCTGATTCGCTTCCTCAAGATAGTACTCTTCCCCCTTCAGCACATGAAGTGGAGTAGATTCTGAAAGCAATAGCGCCAGAGAAGGGTGACGCAGAGAAGGACGAATTTTCGCAAGCCACTCGTCCCAAATTCCTTCCTGGTCAGAATTCTTGCCAGAGAAGTGCGAGTCCGCGGAAAGTCCCTTAGTCATATCAGAAAGACTTGGTAAAGGCCGCCGCCCACCAGCGAGCGACGAATTGGAATGCTGGTCCACAGGGACAGCGGGGCGGTGACCTGTCTGATTAAGGCCGTGGAGCTCGCAGAGTTGAGCACCCATAGTCCTAACCATGTCCGTAAGTGCTGAGATTTGCTCCTGTTGGCTACTCAGCGCAACAGCATGATCCCGCGAAGTTGGTTCGCCCGGCTTCTCCTCAGACGCTGGTACGCCAAGACCAGGATTAGACGGCGGGGTCACCTGACTTCTGCCTCTGCCCATAATGAATTTGCGTACGCGCAGCGGAAATTAGCGTGATAAACAAAATAGAACTCACTTACAACGTAAGTGGGCCCATAACCTGTTGGAATTCTATACAGGGTAGTTTGCAAAAGCGAGCGTAAACTTTCATTCACAAAAGATAAACCAGTTCGCAGCTTGAAACGCCACGAACATTAGCGCCCAATCATTACTGATTGGGCAGTCTAAGTGAAAGTTCACTAATTAGAGTCTGACGTGTCACTGTCGAGTTCATAACGACTGCTGTGACACGCCTGCGATGGGCCGATGAACTCTCCGGCCCACTTTCAGAAGATGGGCCGCGAGCTATTACACGCTGTGTCTTGCCGATGTTCATCATATGATCCAACGGCCACGATTAGTTCAGCAGATCTACAGATCTAGATCTAAGGGTTTCATAGGGTTTCTTTAGGGTTTTGTTCAAATTGGAGTGCAACAGAATTTTTGTGGTTTCAGACTTTCAGAATCCGTGACTCCTGCTGCAGTAGAGCCGAATGACACATGTAGCTCCGTGACACAAACAGGATGTACAAGTAGCCACGAAGCGACACGCCTGTTCAGCTCTGTTCCTTTTGCTCTTGCAAACAGGAACTTCACGGGTACCTACGGTACTCTGTGAGGCACACTGCAAATCCGATTTTGTAATTTTCTTCACCTGTTTCACCGGTAAAACAGTAGAGTAGGTAGTGACTAGACCACTTGGTTGTACGACGGCGATCGAACGACGACAGGAGATCTGACAGTGAGGTCGCGGGGACGGCGTTACGACTTCAAACGTACGGCTTCACAGCGACTACGACAGTACGATTGACTTCACTGTTACTCCTCTGAGGGAGAGAGAATGGCTGGATCTTCGAAGAGCAAGGCAGCAGAGGATTTCCCTCCCCTCCCGGCGAAGCCTGACAGCGGGCAGACTTCCCCTTCCCCGGCAGCACCGTCCACTCAGGACGTGCTGTTACAACAAATTTTGACGATGCAAAAGAAGCAGAGTGAGCTGCTTGAGATGCAGAGGCAGCAGGCAGAAGATCATCGACTGCTGCGTGCCGATCATCAACGTCTAGCACAAATCAACGTTGAGCTGGAGGCGAAGGTGGCAGCGAAGTCTGGGACTTCTGACCCGGAATCCGCAGCCACGTCCGCCGAGAAACTCCTGGAGAGAAGGAAGAAGCTGGACTACGTGCCAGCAGCCTCCGTCAACCCGTTCCCAACGCGTCCGGCGACACTGGCAACGAGGATGCCGCAGTTGTACGACCTACACGGCAACAAGACGTACGACTCGCTCTCCAAGAAGTCCAACTCTTCCATGAAGTACGAGTGCATGGTGCTGGCTCCAGCGCTGTCCTACTTGCACGACGTGGTGACCGCGTGCAACCAGACGTTGGACGAACATGAGGACGTCGGATTGTCACTGAGAGACTTACTGAAACACTTACACGAGGTTTCCAACTCTGTCCACGGCGTGTACGCTTTACTGTGTAACCGGTGGACGATGCTGGAACTGCGCGGGCAGCTGGAGCAGGAGCCGGGTTCTTCACAGCGGGGAGGACAAGAAGCTCTACGCGCGAAGCTGCAGTTCGTGGAGGACAGGGTCTACCAGGCAGCGGACGGCGTGGTGGCGGACGAGGTGTTGCAGCAATGGCTGAACGACTTCGACAAGAACCGCGGCAGAGCAGTGCTGAACATTGCGTCCAAGAACGCGGCGAACGCGGAAACGCGGGTTCCGAAAGATCCACGGGACCGTGATCGCTGGAAGGAGCGTAAGAACAAGGAGAAGGACGGTACGAAGCAGCCTACCGACAAAGGCGGCGGCAAAGGCCGGGGCGGAAAGCCCGCGGCCGATGCGTGATGTGCGTGCCGCCACCCCCTCCAGCGCAACAGCCCTCTCCGGGCGCTGGACGGGGGAAACTCACCTTGCAGCAGCGGGTGAGACAGCGGAGGGGAGCATGGCGCGCGGCGGGCGCCAGTTCCGAGGTGATGCAATGGATTACTCACGGGGTGAAGTTGAGGTGGAAGCGCGGGCCTCCACCTCCGTTCGACCACGGGGTGTCACTGAGGGATGCGACGCGGCAGCAGCAAGTGTGGCTGGACGCGGAGAAGGAGAGGCTGCTAGAGAACGGAGCCTGGACGAGAGCGACGAGAAGATCTCACGTTTCGCGCGCTTTTTTGGTGCCGAAACCGGGTACGAACAAGTGGAGACTGGTGGTGGACTTCCGATGGCTGAACCAGTGGTGTGTAAAAAATCGTGTGAAGATGGAGACGCTGAAGAAACTAAGGAGACTGGCGAAACCGGGCGACTGGTGCTTCAGCTTCGACCTCCAGGACGGTTTTCACGCGCTGGGAATCCACCCGGACTTCCAGAAGTTCATGCAGTTCGACCTGCAAGGGGACCTGCTTCAATGTTCAGCGATGCCGTTCGGATGGAGCGACTCTCCGAGAGTTTTCTGCAAGTTCGTACGCGTGATGGTGGAGGCTTTGCGTTCGCCACAGGCGGCGGAGGATCGCAGAGAAATCAAAAGACTGCGGGACGGTTCCGCAGTACGACAGCGATGGTCAGTCCGTCGCAGGACCGGTGGTGCTGGCGGGGACGCGAACCGTCACAGCGGAATGCGAGTGCTACCGTACATGGACGATTTTCTGGTGCTGGTCGACTCTCAGCGAGAAGGCTTTCTGCGTCGAGAAAAAGTTCAACTGGTGCTTCATCGACTTGGCCTACGGCGGAACGAGAAGAAGGGCCACTGGGAGCCAACGCAGGTGGTGGAGCACCTCGGGCTGGAGGTGGACCTGAAGCTGGGACAATTCCGTGTGACAGAACGACGGGTGCACAAAATCCACGCGAAGGCGAAGGAGATCCTGTGCGATGCAGCGAGAAATCGGAGGTGGATTCCTGCCAGGAGACTGGCGTCCTTCACGGGACTCTGCCAATCCGTGTACTTGGCAGTACCAGCGGCGCGGCTCTACCTACGGGAGCTCTACTTCGTGCTGGCGGAGAAACGCAGCTGGGGAGCGAAGGTAAAAATCTCACGTTCAGCTCGGGGGGACTTAGAATGGTGGTCCAGGCTGCCTGTGATGAGCAGGTGGAACGGACGCAAAATCTGGAGATCCCCGACGAGAGCGAAGGTGCACACGGACTCTTCGATGACGGCGTGGGGAGGAGTGCTGAACCTGAAGTTCCCCGCGCGAGGTTTCTGGCCAGACGAGATGCGCTGCTGGCACATTACGCACCTAGAACTGGAGGCCGTGTACAAGACCGTACAGGCGTTCTTGCAGGAGCTGGAGGGCAAGGTCGTACGACTCTACTGCGACAACCAGGCGGTGGTGGCGATGCTGTCACACTTCACCTCCAGAAACCCGGACCTGATGAGGAGAATGAGGAGACTCTGGCTGCTACTGGATCTGCACGACATCGAGTTGCAGGCTCGGTACATCCGCAGCGAGGCCAACGTGTGGGCCGACAACCTTTCGCGTTGCGAGGACTTGGACGACTGGAGGCTGAATCGAGACTGGTTCGTGTGGGCCAACAAGCAGTGGGGGCCCTACACAGTCGACCGGTTCGCTTCCGAGATCTCCGCGCAGCTTCCTCGGTACTACGCTGCGTGGAAAGACCCGAAGTGCGAAGGTGTGGACTCTCTGACGTACGACTGGCGGGGGGAGAACAATTGGGTGAACCCCCCGTGGGCGCTGCTGGACGAGGTGGCGCACAAGCTGCGGGAGGAGGGGGCCGCTGCTACGGTGGTGGCTCCGTACTGGCCGGGACAGTCCTGGTTCAGGGAGCTGGAAGCCCTGGCCACCGAGGTGGTGATCATGCCACGGCGCAGGGACCTGTTCACTCCGAGCAGGCTGGGAGGGTCCGAGCTGCTCGGGCCCTCAAAATGGGACGCTGTGATGTTCTTCATCGAGGCGCGCCCGTGAGTTACTACGCTGCTGAAGTACGAAGAAGCTCTGCTACGAGTACGACAGCAAGCAAGGTGACCGTGGGTACAAAAATCGAGGTGTTCTGGGAGGACGATGACTGCTTCTACCCGGGTGTGGTGAAGGAGTTCAACGAGGACGGAAAGGCGCACGTGCTGTACGACGACGGCGACGAGGAGACGCTAGACTTGTCCGAAGAGAACTTCAAAATCATCCACAGCACGGACGAGACTACAGACGCGGACGGCGAGAACACCGAGCGGAGCAGCGGAGGCAACTACGAAGAGTACAAGCGCGGTGGTGCTGTACAAAATTTCCTCACGCGCTCACTTTGTGAGCGGTGGAGGAGTGAGTTGGGACCTTCCCGGCTCACCGAACTGGCGGTGTCGATGCAGAGAAAGGCACTGCTGGACACGACGAAGGACAACTACGGACCGAAGGCACGGCGATTCATTTTATTTTGTGAGCGTGACCAACGGCCGTGGCTGCCAGCGTCGGAGGCGACTGTGTTGCTGTACATCGCCTCTCTGTTGGAGGACGGGAACATCCAGTCGGCATCATTACAGCCGTACCTGTCCGCCATCAACAACTACCACGAGGACCTTGGTCACCCTGGACCGGCGAAGGGGCGCTCTGTGACCCGAGCTGGGAAGGGGATGGCTACCATCCAGGCGGAGCTGGCAGAGCAGGAGGAGAACATCGAGACCCAGCGGACGTGGCTGCCAGCAGCACACGTACAAAGGGTGCACGAAGCAGCGCTGAAGTTCAATCCGAGATCGCCTGAGGAGCTGAAGCTACTGCGAGCCTTGACCTACGTGGTGGTGGCCTTCGTGACCTTCGGCAGACCGGACACGGGGACCTCGTTGTCACGGCAGCACGTTCATTGTGGCGACGAGGAGTTCTCAGTGGTGCTGCTGAAGGAGAAGGGTCGGCGACACCATCGAGTGAAGCGACGCCTTACGATCCCCTGGAAGGGGGTGGCTCTGTTGAAGGAGCTGATCGAGCACTGGGAGTTCTACCGTGACACAGCTTGGAGCATTTCTGCGAAGACTCAACCTGACAGCTACTGGCTGCTACCCGAGGACCCGAAGAACTTCAAGGCTTCCGTGGCTAATGACTGGATTGGTCTAGCTCTCAGCGAGCTGGACTGCAGACCTCCTGAAGGAGGTCACTTTTCTGCACACAGCACCCGGAAGGGCGCCACGACGTGTGCTCGAGCTGTAGGTGTTACAATGGAGAAAGTGTGCTTCCTGGGAGGCTGGTCACAGTTCTCTTCGGCAGTGCAACACTACATCGACCCGACGGCTCTGAGGGACACAGACATGGACTACTACTTCGCGTGGTTAACATGGTCACAGTGACAGAGATCAGATTTCTTGTGTGTGCCTCACAGTTTCATCTTTGGTTTCATGGCAAATGAGGATTCGAGCAAAAGAGAAATGTTCAAATTGGAGTGCAACAGAATTTTTGTGGTTTCAGACTTTCAGAATCCGTGACTCCTGCTGCAGTAGAGCCGAATGACACATGTAGCTCCGTGACACAAACAGGATGTACAAGTAGCCACGAAGCGACACGCCTGTTCAGCTCTGTTCCTTTTGCTCTTCCCACCGCTCCCGACCCAGAGGACTCTTTCCTTTTGGTGACGTGCACAGACAGTCTGGACATATCATCAAAAACATGAATTTAGAAAGCATGTAAAAAGCACAAAATGCATTTTAAACACTTTACAAAATCATTTTAATGAAATGTATTGCAGTGCCTGCCTTTGGCAAATGAGGATTCGAGCAAAAGAGAAACTTCAGGGTTTGAGCATCCTGACTACTGTACATGGCCTAGACAGTCATGCTTTACACCAAACTGATCAGCAGGCACTGCAGATTCCAAAAGGCAGCAGGCGGGTGATCTGAGTGGTCGCAGAGGACAGGGGCGCGGCAGCAGGCGGGTGATCTGAGTGGTCGCGGAGGACAGGGGCGCCAGGCAGCAGGCGGGTGATCTGAGGTCATGAGGACAGGTGGCGCGTGGGCGGGGCAGGCGGGTGATCGAGTGGCCCAGGAAGGGCGCGCGTGGGCAGCAGGCGGGTGATCTGAGTGGTCGCGCGGAGGACAGGTGCGCGTGGGCAGCAGGCGGGTGATCTGAATGGTCGCGGAGGACAGGGGCGCGCGTGGGCAGCAGGCGGGTGATCTGAATGGTCGCGGAGGACAGGGGCGCGCGTGGGCAGCTACGTGCGCGCTTTGTTCTAGGCCCTCTGAGAGGGGGCCCTCCGGCAGCATGCTGCGGTGCCTTCGTCCTCCCTGGCGAGAGGAGGCTGCGCAGCTCGATGTGCATTCCTTCATCCTTGGCAATGATAGAGGAAATTGGCGCACGCTGGACATATGCAAGACCCCGACACGCGAGTCACACTCTCTGGACCCAGGGCTGGGCTCCACAAACCCAAGAGAGACCCAGCGGCAAGGGCTTTGGCTGTGCTCAGGTGCTCGTACAAGACGCAGCACTATGCGGTGCAGTTCATGCAGAAAGTGATGGAGAGTCTTCTCAACTCGGAGGGTCTGTGGCGTACCCTCAAGCGCTCGCGCCCAATGGTATGACTCCCAGACCCCTAAGCCCCTTGAGGCCTGTGCTGTGAACGCTCCTCACGCCACTGCATCTCTGCAACTGTGCAACCCTGTAACCAACCCCTAAGGGCCTAGTTACCACTTTATGTAAGGCTCGAAGATGGAATTGAGGAAAAGGATCTGAAGGATAGCATCAGATCGCACGATGACAGAAGCGACGTTGAGAGAGCTCTTACTGGCTACTGCCATGCAGCCACGTCACTAAGAGCGCTCCGTCGTCCGTGACTTTGTAATACCGCGATCTGACGCCATCTTTCAGATTGTATTGCCTATGTTTGATCTTCGAGTCTTACAAAAAGCGGTACCGAGAGTCCTATTCCGTGAGCACCCCTAACGGCACTGCAACTCTGCAATCCTGTAACAAAGTCCTAAGCCGCTGGAAGCCTGTGCTTTGAGCACCCCTAACGGCGCTGCAACTCTGCAATCCTGTAGCAAAGCCCTAAGCCGCTGGAAGCCTGTGCTGTGAGCACCCCTAACGGCACTGCAACTCTGCAATCCTATAACAAAGCCCTAAGCCAGCTGGAAGCCTGTGCTGTGAGCACTCTAACGGCACTGCAACTCTGCAACCTCCTGTAACAAAGCCCTGCCGCTGGAAACCCAGGCACTTTGAGCACTCCCTAACGGCACTGCAACTCTGCAATCCTATAACAGAGCCCTCCTAAGCCGTTGGAAGCCTGTGTTGTGAGCACCTCAACGGCACTGCATCTCTGCAACCCTGTAACAAAGCCCTCCGCGCTGGAAGCCTGTGCTGTGAGCACCTTAACGGCACTGCAACTCTGCAACCCTGTATCAAAGCCCTAAGCCGCTGGAAGCCTGTGCTGTGAGCACCCCTAACGGCACTGCATCTCTGCAAACCCCGTAACAAAGCCCTGGGCTGGAAGCCTCAAAGCAGAGCACCTAACCTGGCACTGCAACTCTGCAATCCAGTAACAAAGCCCTAAGCCGCTGGAAGCCTGTGCTGTGAGCACCCCTGACCGGCACTGCAATCCTGCAACCCTGTAACAAAGCCCTAAGCCGCTGGAAGCCTGTGCTTGGCACCCTAACGGCACTGCAACTCTGCAATCCTATAACAAAGCCCTGCCGTTGGTGCCTGTGTTGCGAGCACCCCTAACGGCACTGCAACTCTGCAACCCTGTAACAAAGCCCTAAGCCGCTGGAAGCCTGTGCTGTGAGCACCCCTAACGTACGGCATCTCTGCAACCCTGTAACAAAGCCCTAAGCCGCTGGAAGCCTGTGCTTTTAGCACTCTCTAACGGCACTGCAACTCTGCAACCCTGTAACAAAGCCCTAAGCCGCTGGAAGCTGTGCTGTGAGCACCCCTAACGGCACTGCAACTCTGCAATCCAGTAACAAAGCCCTAAGCCGTTGGAAGCCTGTGCTGTGAGCACCCCTAACCCACCCGCAACTCTGCAACCCTGTAACAAAGCCCTAAGCCGCTGGAAGCCTGTGCTGTGAGCACCCCTAACGGCACTGCAACTCTGCAACCCTGCAACGAGCATTTGCCCGTGTCATGCCGCCCAAATGACTTCCCTGTGGAGAGCCGTCTGCTGCCAGGGGGCACCTATGCTATGTTCTATGCGCACGTTTCCGTTCTGTTTCGTCGTCACGCCTCAGGCAAGTGATCGGCGGAATCTGAATAGTGTGCTAGGTGGAATCAGTGAAAGCTTCCCGGGCGTGTCGCGCGCGCCTTGAGAGTGTGACGTGCGCTTTGTTAAAATGCCATGTGCTTTCAGAGTGTGTCACGTGCTTCGAGGGCGTGGCACGTGCTTTCAGGGCGTGGCACGTGATTTTAGGGTGTGTCATGTGCGTTGAGGGCGTGTCACGTGATTTTAGGGTGTGTCATGTGCGTTGAGGGCGTGTCGCGCGCTTTTAGGGTGTGTCGCGCGTCTTGAGAGCGTGACATGCGCTTTGAGGGCGTGACATGCGCTTTGAGGGCGTGACATGCGCTTTGAGGGCGTGACATGCGCTTTGAGAGCGGGACATGCGCTTTGAGAGCGGGACGTGTACTTTGAGAACGTGACATGCGCTTTGAGAGCGTGACATGCGCTTTGAGAGTGCAGCTTTGCTGATGGAGTTTCTTTGTATGTGCCTCTTCTGGCTACTGCAGTGGGGGGGGTCAGCAGGAGATTGGGGGATCGCCCTGTGCACCGGCAGTATCCCCGGCGGGCTGCCTTTTGCACGTGCAAAGGACGACCGGCCCGCTCCCCCGGGCCTTCCCGCGAATCTGCCAGGTCAACGTGAGTGTGAATATGAGAGGAGAGCCCCTCTGAGGTGCGGGTAAGGGGGTGGGGGGCACAGGCGCATCAGCTTGGCAGCAACAAACAGAAGGCGAAGCCCTCGGCACCCGCACCCCTTACAATCCCGGAGTCCCCCTCGACCCCAGGGACGCCTGGCTCGCCTGGCTCGCCCTCCTCAGGTAACTCGGCATTTGCTTTGGCGCATGCTTCCTCGGGATGCTCCAAAGCGCGATGCCCCGCCACTGCATTCATCTGCCCCGACAACCCCCGCGGAAGAATGCCAGCAAGACACTCGGCGGTGACAGAGCTTGGCGGTGACAGAGCTTGGCGGTGACCTGTCGCTGGATGCTGCATGGCATATGGCTAGAGGCGGGGAGGACTCTCGCGCATTAGGTCGCGGCAGGATCGCTAGAGCTGTTGCCTGCCGCCACCTCGGATGGTGGGTAGCGATGAGGCGCACGCTCGCGGCCTATGGTCTGAACTGCTGAGGGGGTTGTGTGCCGGGCAGCTGAGGGGGTTGTTGTTGGAATTCAGCGGTGGGCATTTCGCAAAAGCAAGCGTAAACTTTCATTCTCAAAAGATATATCAGTTCGCAGCTCGAAACGCCACGAACATTAGCGCCCAAACATTACTGATTGGGCAGTCTAAGTGAAAGTTCACTAATTAGAGTATGACGTGTCACTGTCGAGTTCATAACGACTGCAGTGACACGTCTGCG
The DNA here is from genome assembly GCA_001247695.2 of Cymbomonas tetramitiformis. Taxonomy (NCBI): domain Eukaryota; kingdom Viridiplantae; phylum Chlorophyta; class Pyramimonadophyceae; order Pyramimonadales; family Pyramimonadaceae; genus Cymbomonas; species Cymbomonas tetramitiformis. The sequence goes on along the minus strand of LGRX02002684.1, from coordinate 24,342 downwards.
ATGGGCCGATGAACTATTACACACTGTGTCTTGCCGATGGTCATCATATGATCCAACGGCCACGATTAGTTCAGCAGATCTACAGATCTAGATCTAAGGGTTTCATAGGGTTTCTTTAGGGTTCCTTCAGGGTTTGAGCATCCTGACTACTGTGCAAGGCCTAGACAGTCATGCTTTACATCAAACTGATCAGCAGACACTGCAGATTCCAATACCCCTTCTAAAGGGTGACTGTCTAGTTGTCCTACTGCCAGTGCTTGGGAATGGTGCCCCTTCAGTCAGCAACACCCAGTTCTTGGGATGGTGCCCCTCCAGCTCCAGTTTATGGGGATGGTGCCCCTCCAGCTCCAGTTTGTGGGGATGGTGCCCCTTCAGCTCTTATTTGATCATCACGGGGTAGGTTGTCAAGATATCCACTCGTAGTCCAGGATAAAGCTCAGGATGTCCAGATAGTCCAACCTGACAAGCCTCGGGATCATCATCCTCATGCGAGTCGGAGCCCGAGTCCAGATCGGAGATGGAGTCATCAAAGTTGTCACCAAAGTGGTCACCATCATCATCCTCGGTGAACACCTTCATAGAGTCGAAGATGTGCTTGGTGGCGCCACAATCCAGAACAGCGCTCTTGTCCATAGTGGAGCGGGGCGCAACCCGCAGGTCAGGATCCACCACCCCTCCGGCCACCTTAGCACAGCGAGCAGTAGCATCAGTAGGCACCGCCAACACTCTGTCCAGCACTGAATAGTTGTTGGAGAGGGCGAGTCCAGAGGATGGAGGGTCCACCAAGGCAGATTTACCAGAGTTACCCCCAAAGACCAGATGTAACGGAGTCACGGGGACATCAGAGAAGTCAGAAGTCACCGAAGTCGGGAGAGTGTGCTCATTGTTCCAGCGACATGCAGCCTCACGGAGAGCAAAGAAAGTCTCACCGATGTCCTCCAGGCCAGAGTGTAAGCCAGATCGCCCACCCTCACCGAGAGCAAATAAAGCCTCACCGGTGTCCTCCAGGCCAGGGTATAAGTCAGATTGCCCACTCTCACGGAGAGCAAATAAAGTCTCACCAGTGTCAGAGTGCTCCTCCTCCTCGCCAGCATATATGTCCTCACCAGTCTCATCCAGACCAGGGTGTAAGTCAGATTGACCAGCCTCTCGGAGAGCAAATAGAACCTCACCACTTTCCTCCAGGCCAGGATAAAGCTCAGATTGCCAGCTGCAGCACCAAGGTGCTCACCAGGCTTCGGTAATTTACCATGCCTCTCGTAGTCCGCAACCTTCTTAAGAATTGCCGCCTTGGTAGAGGGGGAAGCCTTCTCGAAGAACGCCTCCCGCTTCTCGACGTTCTTGATGAAGCAGTCTGTAGAAGGGTGGCCACGTCTGTGACAGATAGAGCAAGGGACCTTGCCAGCAGCCTCAGATTCAGAATTGTCGCCGGTGTGGTTCACCGCGTGGGCAGTGTGCGTCACAGCAGCGCGCGGGGCGAGTATGGTGTCGTAGTGAGATGTGACTTGGTCAGACAGCATACTCGCAGTAGGCAGGGACTCAAGCATGAATTTGGCCTTGAGGAGCATATAGTCGGGGTGCAGCCGCACAATAGCCATAGCAGAATATATGGTCTCAACTGTCTCCATACAGAGAGGTTTGCCAGAAGGCGTAACGCGCGCGTTCACGGAGTACTCGCGTAAACGCCGAAGAGTCTCCTTCGATTCCAGAAATGTTGGAAGAGGAGGGGCAAGTCTCGAAAGTTGATTTGGCAGTAAAAGCAGCTTATCCACCTGGTTGATGAAGTAGACGACACTAGTGTTGCGTCGCAATTTGGATAGCTCAAGCCAGGCCCCGTGACCGTCAGAGTGTTGCTCGTAGCTGCGAACAACAGCGTTTGCAGTGCTAGTGGTAACACGACAGAGGAAGTCATAAAATAGTTGATTCGCTTCCTCAAGATAGGACTCGTCCCCCCTCAGCACATGAGGTGGAGTCGATTCCGAAAGCAATAGCGCCAGAGAAGGGTGACGCAGAGAAGGACGAATTTTCGCAAGCCACTCGTCCCAAATTCCTTCCTGGTCAGTATCCTTGCCAGAAAAGTGCAAGTCCGCGGAAAGTCCCTTAGTCATATCAGAAAGACTTGGTAAAGGACGTCGCCCACCAGCGAGCGACGAATTAAGATGTTGGTCCACAGGGACAGTGGCGCGGGGACCTGTCTGATCAAGGCTGCGAAGCTCGTAGAGTTGAGCATGCATACTCTTCATCATGTCCGTAAGCGCCGAGATTTGCTCTTGCTGACTACTCAGCGCAATATCCCGCAAAGACGACTCGCCCGGCTTCTCCTCAGATTCTGGCGCGCCACCAGGAGGTGACGGTGTCGTCGCTTGACTATAGCTCTTACCCTTAACCATAATGAATTCTCTTACGCGCAGCGGAAATTTGCCTGATAAACAAAATAGAACTCACTTACAAATCGTAAGTGGGCCCATAACCTGTTGGAATTCAGCGGTGGGTATTTCGCAAAAGCAAGCGTAAACTTTCATTCTCAAAAGATATATCAGTTCGCAGCTCGAAACGCCACGAACATTAGCGCCCAAACATTACTGATTGGGCAGTCTAAGTGAAAGTTCACTAATTAGAGTATGACGTGTCACTGTCGAGTTCATAACGACTGCAGTGACACGTCTGCGATGGGCCGATGAACTATTACACACTGTGTCTTGCCGATGGTCATCATATGATCCAACGGCCACGATTAGTTCAGCAGATCTACAGATCTAGATCTAAGGGTTTCATAGGGTTTCTTTAGGGTTCCTTCAGGGTTTGAGCATCCTGACTACTGTGCAAGGCCTAGACAGTCATGCTTTACATCAAACTGATCAGCAGACACTGCAGATTCCAATAGTTGTGTGCCGGGCAGCTGAGGGGGTTGTGTGCTGCGCAGCTGAGGGGTCGCTCGGGCGCCTGAGCCCAACAAGGCAGGCGGCCAATCTCACAAAAAATGGGAAGATCAAGACCCACCGGGTGCGGAAAGTGCCCTCTGCGAACGTCGCTGCTGCCCCTGTCATCACAGCTATCCGGTGCACTGTCCTGCTTGCCGCTGCGCGTTCTCGGGCCTCCTGCGATGCCATGGACTGCAGGACCATCGAGTGTAGCAGGCTGCGGTCGAGAGCTGAGGGGGCTGTGTGGAGACGGGGGCCCTGCAGTTGAAATGGTCGAGCGCAGTGTCCAAGGTGAACCGCAAGCGCAACGCCGTGAACGCTATACAACAAGCAGCGGTCCGCACCGGCTTCCCTCTCCTTTCCTCGTGTTTCGCATGGCGTGGGAGGCTTTGCCCACATCTCGGACTACGTTCTGTTACCCACACTGCCCCTGGCTGCCTCCACGTGTCCCTTCAGGTACAACCCGCATGCCTCAGAGCGGCAGGTGTCGCTGCGGGAGCGGGACGTGAGCCGGGATGTGCACGTGGTGGCAGGGTGAGGCAAAGGAAGAAGTCGCTGAACAGGAGGAGGAGCCGGAAGAGGAGATGGTGTGGCCGCCCCGCCCCAAGGGACCCCAGCGAGGTGCGTCGCTATTGGATCTGCGGGCAGCCATCAAGCAGTCCGGCGACATATGGGCAAAGGTAAGACCCCCCTACACAAGCTCCCTTGTAAGTCCCCCGTAGGTACCCCGTTGCACAAGCCCCTCGTAACCTCCTGCGCGAGCCCCTCGTAACCTCCTGCGCGAGCCCCTCGTAACCTCCTGCGCGAGCACCTCGTAACCGCGATATTGCACTCGAAGGCGAAGGCGAAGGCGAGCCGATGCTCGGGAACTCAGTAAGGTGCGTCGCCTCGAGGGGATGATCCCGGAGAGGACTTTGGGGCGCAGGCGGCGCTGACTTCTGACGAGAACACGATGCTGGAGGCGGTAAGGCAGGTCGTGGAGGCATCGGTGCGGGAGCGGCGGCTCTCCCTGGGTTCCAAGTTTACAAGCTCGACAGTAGAGTCTGAGGATAGCTGGCTCGCCGTTGTGCAGGTGGCGAGGCCCGCATGCCCGCCGCACTGCCCGCCAGACCCTCTCCCTGGCCCGGATCCACCCCGCATGCCCGCCACGTTCTCTTCATTTGTACAGGCACAGCTCCCTTTGTCGTATCCCATAGGGCTTAGGGCTGCAGCCTACCGCTTGTATTCAGGGCTTATATGAGGGAGCTTGGATGCGGGTTGGGGGAGGGCAGAGCTTCCACGCCGAGGCCCACGGGGAGCGCCCGGAGGTCACTGACCTGCGCGAGGAGGACAGCTGCGCTCTCGGCAGTGAGATGAGCTGGCTGAGCCGGGAGGAGGACATGGCCAAAGCTCGCCGAGCGCTGGAGCCCCTGACTCGCAGCGTCTCCACAAGCGACTTGCGGCGGCTGAACTCAGAGGAGGAGATGCGCTTCCGAGTCGAGGTCGCCGGGAAGGCCTGGCTGGACTCCTCCTCTGGCAGCGACCACCCATCCGACGAGGAGAGCGACCTGAGCCGCAGCGCTTGGCGCGTTAGCCAAACGGACAGCTTGGCCTCGGCAGGCTCGTCAGATCACATGCTCGATGGCGTCGAGGGTGCCGGGGTCCTGCGGTCCGAGGCCTCGGGGGAGCCGCCCGGGGTCGAGGACGGGGGGGCGACGACGCCGGAGGGCAACTCTGGCCGCCGGAGGAGGAGAAGAGCCAGTGCCCGCTTCGATGCGCTCGCGAGCGATGTCGACCGCAAGAGCCGGGCCTCAAGTATCGGGAAGGGCAGACCGTTTTTAGCCAGGGTGAAGACGACGGAGGAGAACGTGCAGCTCTCGGGGAGGGCTCGCAGTGACAAGGCGCAGCTCAGTCCGCGGCGGCCGTTGTCCCGGGTCTCCCAGACGAGCGATGAGGGCGCCGCGCACGGACCCTGGGCCGCCTCAGGCACCCCAGACGTTGCCGACGTCCCGCCTCGGGTGGAGCTGCCGCTGTCCCCACCGACGATTCCGGTGGAGAGGTCCCTTTTGCCACAGACGAAGGATCCCGATAGCCCTCCGATATCTCTGAAGAGGAGAACGCCGCCCCAGGCCTCTATTACCTCTGCAACCATGGCAACCATGGCAGTCTCAAGGGACCGCTCGCTCGAGGCGTCGCCCAATGCAAGTATTGTATGGGAAGAGGCAGCACCCTTCCTCTGCCTGGATCCGGGACCCGCACCTTCACCCGAACCGTACCCAACATTGACCCCAGTTGAACCTGATTTCCAACCCATGCCCCTGCCCCAGCCAACTTCCGGATCGGGAAGCGTACTGCTCCGCGCGGAGCTCAGCGACCCTCAGAGCATCGCCACAACCCTCCGCGGTGGCAACTCCTCTTCAGCGTCATTGCCAGCTCTCCTCGGCAATGACGCCGGTATATCTGCCACCGCCCCATCCGCATCCCGCGCCACATCCCCATCCGCATCCCGCGCCTCCCCTCCACGCGCCTCCTCGCACTCCGCTCCCCTCGTGGTGCGCGGCCGTCCTCCCGCACCCGCGCCTCAGATTTCCTTCAACAAATGGGCCATCCTCCAGAACCCAGTAGACGAGGTGCCGGAGACATGTCACAAGGCGTTCCGGCCGCACGCCATTTTACGCCCCCCTCAGCATGTGCGCCCCCTGGCCCGGCCCTCCCACCCACTCCTGCCCCCCTTTGGTTTGTATATGGGCGCAGCCTGAAAATGTACTTCTGGCGCTCCGGAGCTCGGGGCCCCTCGCCTCGCAATGCGCAAGCAGCTGACACATCAGGAGTGCAGCTTAGTTGGAAAGTTCAATCCCATCACAGTGGCTTCACTCTGTTAGGTAGCTCGATCTTGACTGCGTGATGGCCTCTCTGTCTTGCTCTGTCTTGCTCTCTCTCTCTCTCTCTCTCTCACTCACGGGCAACTCGATCTCGAGTGCGTCCCATTTGCTCCCCCGGGCAGCTCGATTCTAGTTCAGTGATGACTTCGTTCGCACGGATGTCTCGATCATGACAGGGTTGAGGGAATCCTCGCCGAATGTAGCCAAGGGCAGGGTGGAAATGATGGGCGTAGCACGAGACACGTGGGCTGCCTGGAAGTGATGGGCATAGCACGAGACACGTGTGGAGCTGCTTGTTGTGCTCCCATCTGCCCCTTCCCATGGCCCTTCCATCCGACGCTTGCGACGCCTTTTCAGCGTTGCATGAGGAGGAGGTAGGGAGTGACCGGACGGTGGAGAGGTTTCTCAAGGGAGACCGGGAAGATGCCGTGGTAGTCAGAAGCGTGAGAAAGCTCGAGGGGGAGGTGACGCATATGATGTCGCATCCAATGTGTCGTGGGCTGAAGTGTTCGCTGGAGTCTCTCGCCGCACGCGCGAGAGCAAGCAAGCAACGACCCTACACAGACCCAGCCTGGCTCTGGTCAGACACTGGTTGAAACTTAATTCGTTGGAGGTACAGTGCGATGGAGATCCCATCTTGGTGAAGGGACTCGGTCCCACTTTGGTCCAGTGGGCCGGCAGCCAAAGACGAGTCAACTGGTGGTGAGAGAATGGGGCGGGGTGCTGTGGACCAGTCAGCGGAGAAGTTCCTGGACGGAGTCGGGTTGCGCGGCCTGGCAAGCGGCGCGCGAAGGGCGAAGAGCGCCCGGCACTTCGATAGGTCTCCGCCTAGCTCCCGGGGGATGGCCGTGGTGGGGTCCTGCAAGGGCGTGCATCAGTACGACCTCGAAGCAGGCAGGGATCCGACACAGGCGCACCTGCCTCCGCGCGGCCACCACAAGCCCAAGCCTCAAGCCACGTACTGGAGCACCGCTCACAACTCCAGACTCATCCGGCGGGAACGGGGGCTCCCCTTGAGGACGATGGAGGGGGGCGCAGCACGGAGAGTCGCCAGCGCACGAGCGTCAGTTGGTGGGGTACCTGGTGGGGGTCCGAAGGAGATTATGCTCCAGGGAGCCTCTGTTGACTTGCTTGCGGGGTCAGATGACGAGGACTGGCTGGACAATCCGCAGCAGCTGCAGGACCTCGGGCACAAGTGGCAGAACTACAAGAAGGTATCGCAGCTCGTGCTCTTGCTTGTCAGAGGTGGTGCGGTGGGTGTGATGATAGGGGGGCTGCACGCTTGGGTTGGCGCGCCACAGGTTGGATGTGGGCTCTGTTGCCCGGCGCCCTTCGGCAGGTCCATTGCCCGCAGTGTCGGCTGCCCCCAGCCTCTCACCTCCTGCGGGTGTGACTCTGGCGCTGCTGCCGCAGGAGGTGACAGCGCCGCAGCATCTGAGTGCCGCGCGGCGCCAAATGGTTGATGACTCACAAAACTCAACTTCCAGGTGCGGGTCATCTCTGTGGCTTCACCCCGTTCGCGTCACTTGAGACTGTTGCGGTCAGATGCCCTCACCGCTGCCGCGTGATGTGTAACGGTTTAGGAGCCATGGGAACGTTGTTCGCTTGTTGGATGGAAGCTGTTTGCTGTTTTGGGGGGAGGATTCGGCGATCCTATTGCTGTGCTCTGCAGACGCGACAGTGATGCGGATTGTGAGGATGGTTCGAATGGGTTTTTTGTGGAACCAGGAGTTCCGCAGCCCAATCCGAGAACATCGCGCCTTTCCGTCATTATGACACGCGTGCAATGATGGTTCGTGACGCTCAGCCTCGGAGGATGTATGCGGGAATTCCTCCACCACAGTCAGGTACCTTCATCTATCTTCTCCAAGCCAATGCGGCGTCATTATTCCTGCAACGTGTTGTACCCCTGCAGCACGGGACGAGTTCAATTTCGAGGTCTGATGGAATATGAAGCACTAGACACATGTAAGCTAGCAAGTGATATCCATATTACATTGCATACATCACTTCCATGGAACCGCCATGGAATTGAACCACCTTGTATTACCATGGTTGGTGATTGGTGTGGTGATTCATGGAATACAGGCGCGATCAAACCACTTCAACAGGGCGTTTACTCCATGGGACAATACAGTGGCAGTGATCCCAGAAAACAGCCTTGTGCATCGAGAATGTATCATGATCAGAAGTTTGGGTAGAGCTCGGGACGGCTGACCCAAGTTATAATGATGAGAACCATTGGAGGGCCCCTCTGTCACAAGGTCAGGTCCATAAGAAATTCCATACTCTGTGTGTCAATTTACAGTAAGATGTTTAGTAAGGGTAAGTCATTGTGCACACAAGAATAGGCACACGATGTTTACCCTCACATGCACACACATTCGCACCGCCTAAGAGAATGCAGTGATATTAGTGGACAGTTGTAAAACTATGTATACTCTCAATCAGGTGTCCGCTCCCGTTTCAGCAAGGCAGAGACAAGTGATGACCATCAATTAATACGTATAGCAGAATGCTAAGTATGAACTTGTGTAATTCATGGTGTGCCAATATCTGCCACCTACAGCTGAAGATAACCGCGTGTAGGCCTGGATGCAATCTCGTTGCTTCGTGATGCATGAAGAGCAACAACAATACGCGACAATATTCCACAGAGCGATCCACGGGGTCTTTTCAGACCTACTAGTATGCTTCTAAGGAAGCAAGCTCGTAGGTCCATGCCGCTCAGTTCTTTACTAACAAGCATGCAATTCCTTGCATCGAGATTTGGCTCGCTCACACCCCTGAATGCTCGACCGAGCATTGGCTATACCCCACGTGAGGTATATCGAATGAGTGCAATCGGTTCGCAAGATTCTTAGCATCCCAAAACTGAACCTGCTTTGGAAATTTATTTTGCTATTGCTTAATGCAGGATTCCTCTAATTTGCAATTATGATAATCAAACATTTTATGAAGCGAAGTACGTAACGTCTAAAACCCCCGTGTTGCGAGTTTGCTACCACTGAGAAAGCTTTATTCATTTTGTTAACCGATGGAAGTACGTTCCTACGTCCGGACGTATTCGTTTTGTGAGCTCGGTTCCACTGTAAAAGCATGACAGGACAGTGGAAATATACATGTAGCAACGAATGAACAAACAAAGCGGTGTACATATAAGAAATTAATGCATACAGCATTAGCTACATGCATGCAATTTCAACTTAATCGTTTGAATTCACTACAACTAAAACTGAGAATTGTGACCTTAGGCATCTCATCAGCCAGGCAGCCCAGGCAGCAACTCTTGGTTTTTTTTTGTGTGTGTGCGAATCGTGAAATAAGATGATAGAGCTCTTCACAGCATTACACTACCTGCACGAAATGCCAAACACTTGTTATTAGTGACAAACAGACTCTGGCAAGTACCATTCACAAAACTCCTGCACACGAGACACTCGACTATCTACCATAGATCGGCAAAGATCGAGGAAAGATCGAGGAAAGATCCCGCCGAGGATTACCCCGAGTCGCGCTGCTACCATTCGAAGAACCTTTCATTTAAACTACAAAAGACCCGAGGACATTCAGCACGTTATAGAGCACACGCATCCGTGGGCGGCAAAAGATCCCGCCAGGAGCAGTCCGCGATCGCGCTGCTACTACGTAAGCCAAAATCGCAAACAACGAGATGTGCATGGGTGAAAGGTCGCTTGTATTCGCATGCGGCATAGCAAAACAGCCGCCGTCCTGCGTACGACTCAAACACTTAAACCGTGCCACTGGAGCCGCCCAACGGAGATAGGCAAATCGGAAAACACGGTCAGGAGACAAAAACAATCCTAGTGCGAAAGAGAATTCCGAGCGCACAAAGGTAGACCTGCTGTTGGGTTTTCTGCAAGGTCAAGAATCCACGATTAGAAATAGTGCAAAAACCAAAAAGGAAACTACCGGAAGTAATGAAAACATTGCAGTGTAGAGCCGCCGCCAAAGACCGCTAATGCGGCGAGATGTATGGGGAAATGAAAGTATTGTGCGAGGCTGCTTGCTGTTGATGTTTGAAAATTCTCGCCGAGTTGTGTTCGAGAGTTTTCGAGAGCGCAGCTACCTTTATCGGCCAATCATATGCCACAGCACAACGCAACCGCGCACGCCCGCACCCCGCGCCGGACCCACAAATCGGGATTATTGTTGAATCGCGAGTCCATGTAACAAACGCCGGCTTCTCGTGGTACCGAAGCCGGGGTTGTCCAGCTGGTGACAGGCGTGACAGACGTGACAAGCATGACAGACCTCGCGCGTGATGACTGCCCGAGGGTAGCAGACCTGGCGAAGAAGATATGGTCACTGTGGGATGACAATGAAATGATAAGAAGATATGACAGTTACAATGCTGCCACTGACGTGTCAGTCAGAAGATGGGGAACGGTAACATCATTAAAGCTGGCATAGAATAGCGACATTCTATTGGTAGATGAAGATTTCAGGGCGGAAGCCTGTTACAGTTTTTACAAATGTAACATTGACTTGAGAATAAGTAGGCTCTGGCCGCAAGTTAGGACTAGTGGACTCATTACTGTTTTGCCTTCGCAAGTGCTAGGTGGCTGTTCGCGTGCCGAGTCCTAGATTGCTAAGACAGCTCTGCTCACAGTTTTGTACAATAATTCGTACTTTTGGTGGTTTTATCATCTTTTGGTGAATATTATATACTGCTGTTTTTATCTTTTTACAAAACAATAATGTCCTGCGCGGAGCGGCTTTTTATTTCGGTACGAATTCAGAAGTAAGAGGCTCTTTGGCGAAAAGTCTACAGCAGTCAAGAAGAGCAAATTCGGGAGCTAGGCGACTCCAGGGACACCCTTGGTGTACTGGCGGACCCTTTTTCCTTTGTTATTTTGCGGTGCTTACACACGGGCAGACTCACAGCAGCGGCGACAGCGAATCAGCAGTTAATTACTAGCCTAATGAGTGGCTTCTTATCCTGCGGTTCCTCTAGCTTGGCCACCTTGTCTGGCGGTGAATCCAGGGACACCCATGGTGTACTGGCCTATCTTTAAGCGGGTGTGCCACTAGAAGGTAATTAGCAGCGGCATCAGCCTGGAATACAGCGAGCGGATTAACTCTGTATATTATGAACACAGTGAAGACTGCTCTGGCAACGGTGTCTAGTGAATCCAGGGGTACTCTACAGGTACACTGGCTCAGCTTGACCACCGTTGATTACCTTGGAAATATCTGTGGATTAGCATACAGCCTTTCTTCTTTTCTCTGGCAGCTCGTGTTGACTCCAGACCGGCGGTAAGGCACTTATGATACCGTTCACCTTCTTGATGAGCAATGGCCGTGCTAATCCAGGGGTACTCTGTACACTGCCCTAGCTTAAGCTCTGCTGTATAGCTTCTACCACTGTTAATTATCTGCGGATGAACACTCCTATGACACTTGTGGTCCGTCTGGATGAGCAGTGGCTTTGCGAATCCAGGGACACTCTGTGCACTGGCTTAGCTTAAGCTCTGCTTAGTGACTTTTCTTCTAGGTTATCTTGATTAACAGCGAGCACCTATGACAACTGCTATTTTCTTGCTGAGCAGTGGCTTTGCGAATCCAGGGGTACTCTGTACACTGGCTTAGCCTAAGCCCTGCTGTGCGAACCTTCTACATTCACTGCTGAGTCAGTGTATTAAGGCATAACTGTGGTGTTATTTCAGTCGTATGTGAGAGGTGACCACTGCAGCCAGGGGTGCTCAGCACACTGGTTTGACCTGGCTCACTGTAGTTGGTTATCTGAGCCCTGTTGACTTTGGAGAACTTGGGCATTCACTTCAGATTCCCTTCAGGGACTGTCCCGGGGACTATTCTTCATCTTGGTTCTGGGTTGATAGTATGGTTCTGGCACGTTGTGCGCATCAGCAGGCAGGCTGCTAGTGAATCCAGGGACACCCTTGGTGTACTGGCCTAACCAGTTCAGCTGATTCACTCGGTAAAACTACGCGTGGGAGCCAACTGTGGTCTTATCGCCAGTACCTGTGATACTCTTTATATCAAGGTTGGGTTTGCGCGGAGTCGAAAATTGCAAAAACTTTTCAAAAATCTTTTATTCGATAAATAAGTCGACGGTATCAATTTAAATATATTGCGCACTTCAGGGGCGAAATTGAGCAAGGTACAGTATGCAAAAGTTATGGCTGAGACCGCTCGTTCATCCCCCATACTTAACCATACTTAAGCACAAACTTGAATCGCTCATATCTCGAGATCTAGAATTTGAAAAGTTTTTGCAATTTCCGACTCCGCGCAAACCCAACCTTGATATGGTTTTTACCCTTTTGTATATTCAGAACTGTGTGTCCTGAATCCAGGGGCACTCTGTGCACTGGCGCGTAACTCAGCCTGAATTCAGTCTTCATCCTGCTAGTGAACGAGTCGCACGCTTAGAGAGAGCATACCCCGTTTGCCTCACTTGTCGCCCATTGGCATAGCACTTGACCACGGAGGAGGGGGCAGAGTTGAAAGCCGCCGCTGTCCAGTCCGCAGCACGGGAGGCACGGCGATCGATTGATCCGAGAGAAGAACACCCAGAGGCGGATCAGCAACTTTATGAGCACAGAGGGGTGGGCACCAGAGTCCCTTCCCCCGGCATCAGCAGCAGCAACCGCAGCAGTAGCAGTAGCAGTTCCCTCAGCCAACAGCCTTCTGTTCGCGTATGAGAGTTTAGAGGATATGGAGCGTCCTGACAGAGACACTGATGGTCCTGACAAAATCGACCCAAAACTCAGTTACACTGGTGGCAAGAATGAGGACAGATCAGCAGCCGTCAGACGTTTTGTGGAGTTGGTGGGAAGGGTGCAGCGAGCCCACGAGTCGAAAATACGCAGACAGATGAAAACCGCAGCTTTCCAGGCCCTTACCGCAGTACATAAGCAGGCTCTCCGGGATTCTCAGCCAGACTACAGATCCATATGGGATCTCCTTCCCTCTTTCCTGGCGGGAGAGGACCATGCCACTTCACCCGCCGCTCACGAGTGGTGGTGCGCTGCGTATGAGAAGGATGGCATTATGGCCTCCAATGCATTTCGTATCCTGAAGGCCATCTCTGACAGGGACTCCTTCCAGGGCTCTGTGCGTTGTGCGCTACCCCTCTTTCACGGGATGAAGGCAGGGGAGACATGGGCATTCTGCAGAGAGTTTAAGGATGGTGACGTTGATGGTGAGGAGTCTGAAGAGTGGCAAGCTGTGGGGACCTCGACCAAGGGCCTTACAGGCGTCGATGGCACTGAGGATGCTCACTATTGCTGGGCTCTGCGGGCGTTCGTCGCAGAACTTGAGGCTAAGTTTTTGATGAAGGGGACCAAAGAGAAGGAGGACCTACTGGTGGCTAAGCCACAGACCCCTGAACAAGATGGCCTTGCCTACGTGAAGAGCTGCAGGCGCAGGGAAGCCTCGCTGAACGCTGTCAAGAAGGTGGAAGACATCACCACCAGACAGAACATCGAGGATTGCATCAAGGGGTTGCGCATCAAGGAATACAAGGGGCGCGTCTCTGAACAGCTACGAGTCAGCTACCCTGCCCCCCGCCAACAAGGTGACGTGGGAGGACCTGGAGGTCATCGTGGAGGTGCAGGACAAGTTGAAGAATCTATGACGCAGAGGCTTGGGCACTGACCCTTCAGCAGGACCTTACACGCAGGTCAAGCTGTGTCTACTCTTGTTATGAGGCCAGACAGCTGGGAATTGACCTTCCAGAGATGTTGGTCGCCATACGACGCTCTGGCGCTGCCAGAAAGTCTGGGGACAAGCGCAAGGACTTCAAGAAGAAGGAGCCGCCCGCACCTACTGGTGAAGACGTGAACAAGAAGCCACCACGGGAGGCCAACAACGCTGAGAGGGCCAAGTCCTCCTACAACAAAGTCCCGCCCCCTGACGCCAACAAGGACAAGCAGTGCAAGTACTGCTTCACCCGAATGTGGCACACGCCAGATCGTTGCTACACTGGGAGTCGAGATGCGCAGGTGCCCCAGGACTTTCACAAGAATCGTCTGAACTCGAAGTATGAGAACGAGGTAAACAACGCCAAGATGCGCGAATACAACCTCAAGCATAATTCATTTTCCCTAAGCATAAAATGGGCATTACCACGGAGGAGTGGCTCAAGTTGCCGGAGGCTAAGCAGCAGAAGGCAGGTAGCGGCCAGTGCGGAGGTGAAGAACAGGCTGGCTGCTGAGTTGTCATCCATGCAGACAGCAGGACAGGCTGGTGGGGGCAAAAGTGCAGAGGCGCAGGCGCGTTCAGGTGATGGAGATGACGAAGCAGAGTACGACTCCAACTTCAACGAGCGAGAGGAGTACGCTGCAGACGAGCACGTTGACCCTGCGGGTGAGGAAGTGGTCACGCGCAATCACTCTGAGGAGAGTTCTACGCCGGGGCTGCAAGCAAGGGCTGCGATCGCGTTGGGGAACACGCAGAAGATGCAGTGGCTTCCCGGTCAAGACGCCCCAAGAGTTCGACAAGGACGCCCAGGTGCCCAGAGCTGTTCCTCCGAATCTCTTGAGCAGGAAGTTCCACATGTGGGCATCCCATCTGCGGAGTTCCACACGGGCATGTGCGCAGATTGCAGCAATGTTGTTGGCACAGCGTGTGATAGACCTGCCGAAGGACATTGACGCTCTTCTGGCCCTCGAGGAGATTGAGGGCAAGGGACCTACAGAGCCAGTCACGAACCCCACTGAGGTCAACGAGCACCAGTTCCAAGACCCACCCGGCACTGTCGCGCAGGAGATGGGGGATGGGGCAGCGAGGTATTCAGAGCAGACAGATGGCAAGGAGTTGCCATTGGACGAGATGCCAGATGGGGTGGTCGACCACACGACAGCCAAGTGTGCAGCTGCTGCTTGCGTATCTAAGCGATTTCGGGGTGGTGGACTTCAGTGAGCACGGGCATGTGCGTGCTGGCACCATCCAGACCCGCGCCTGCGATGCCTTGAGAATGAAGATGAAGGGCCACCTTACTGAGGACCACGCAGACTTTGCAGATGGCTCAGGTACAGTACAGCCAATAATATGCAAGCTGGTGAACGCCACTCTCTATGAGGGCCTGGCGCTGGTGTCCTCCGGGGGTGAGTTGATGCTTTACCGAGCAATTCTCATGGATACCGGGACCAACTGCAACATCATTGCCATCGCCGTGGTGAGGCGACTCGGGCTCACGCAGTTTACGAGTCTGGCACCGGAGCCAAGGTTCCGAGGTGTGACAACAGCCCCACCAAGTTCACCCACTACTGTTACGTAGATGCCATACTGTACTGGCAGCAGGCACGCCGCACACGTCTCTTCATCGGCTCCATGCCTTCGTGACGTTTGAGCGGGACAACTCGTGGGACTTTCTGGTGGGTACTGGGTCATTGAAGAACTCCCTCATGATCGATATCAAGCTTGGGAGTGGTGTGGCTGGTTCCCATGCACCCTCAGTCTTGGGCATGGACACCCAGGTGACGCTTCCTCTGGTGAATCTTACGCCGCCGAAGAGCCCTCACAGTGTTAGAAGAGTGGACCCTATGGTTTGTCTGACGACAGAAATATTTGGTCCGGAGCTGGTGTGTGGGTGGCCCGAGCTTCACCCTTCTCGTGATGAGGAGGAGAGAATCGCTGCTCCAGGGGCACGCCCTGAGCATATTGATGGCATATTATACGCGTCTCCAGTACGCTCCCCGTCGCCAGAGCCTGGTGCGCTCCCAGGCATACACGAGCTCCGACAACAAGACCAGCTGTGGACATGTCCCATGGACCATCGCTGGAGGAGCACATTACCATCGCTGTCATCGACTTGGCTGGAGGGGTCGGAGCGCATGCTCGAAAACCACTGTAAGGACCCGAGTCCTTGGGAAGGCTGCAGGGTGAAGCCCTGGGACGACAGTGTGGACATCAGTGATTGCAAGTACACGTGGAAGACGGAATCAACGATTGTACAAGGACAAGACTGACACCGCACGGCTATGTCACAATGTTTATGTCCAAGATGAAGCGCCCTCTCTGAACCACATCTGTGTGGAGTTTGCCCGGTGTGGTAAGCAGATGTGGGTAAGGGAGGGCCAGCTGAGGTGGCCGGATTGGTTGGGCGTCGACCAGAAGCTATATCAGCGCGAGGACGATGACAAGTGGATGTCCGTGAGCAGTTATACTCCTCACGTACCACCTACTAAGCGGGATGTCATTTCCCCCAGGAATCCTGGACCGATCATGGTGAACCACAGCCAGCTGAAAAGTCTGCAGTCAAATGTGGAGGCGCTACAGAAATATCCCAGCGACGAGGTCACCGGCACCCTCATGTGGGACTTGAGCAAGCGTGTCTTCTGTGTTCAACCCGAGTCACCTCTGCTATTCAGTACATTGTCCTGATGGAGGCCACGCTGGATCATGGAGCAGTCTTCAACAGCAGGGAGCTGGTGCAGGAGCTTTAGTTTCCCCATTGGTACGAGAGTGCTGGCGTCTGGGAGTATCAACTGCTCAGGTACCTGCAGCCAGTGGACATGCATGGCGGAGTTCAGAGAAGGATTGTACCGGTCTTGGGAGAAGAATGGGCAGGACCGACCGGCCACCCTTGGAGCTGGTCAAGCTGGAAGCCAAAAGGCCCATCAAGTTCTACCCGGTTGACAAGCAATGGTCTTGGGGGTGGTGCAGTCTACACTGACAATGCATCTGCACAAGAGTACCTGCACCTGGGGGAAGGCAGGAGGATGCTCCGGTGCGCTGACACGGAGGAATTGGGTCATGCAGCGATCAACGCCCCTGGCAGACGAAGGTCGCCACCGCCACCGCCTCGGCGCAGGTCGCCACCGCCTCAGCGCATGGCAGCTACGGCCGCAGTGGCAGGAACTTCTAGCGCGGGAGCTGGTCCGTCCGGCACCAAGTCCCCTGTTCGGAGGCACTGACTTATGGCGCGCTGGCAAGGTTACCTCAATCCCCCACGCAGACAGGGACACCTGGGACTCTATCCCCCAGATCAGACTCAGCATGCTCAGATTGGTCGACTATCGATGCAGCCACGAAGTTGAGGAATCTCGAGAAGAACAAAGCGGGCGGTAACTCGTCGCAGACCTGGTTGACCAGTACTGAGGTTAAGGGGATCGATAATGTACCATTCCTCCCTCACGGTATTCATGGTGAGGTATGTGGACAACAATCTCTCCGTCAAGTTTCAGCTGAGAGAGTGTTATGCACAACGAGGATTGTCGGATCACCATACCGTCTCTGCCAGCGTGGCGGGGCGGTATAACAAGACGATCACCTGCGCCAAGAATCGCTGGCATCTTCCCCTGGGGGTTCAAACCAAGGCGACGACCCTGAGAGGGGCCATTCAACTGGCCTTCGATGATTTGATCGAATTTGGTCTTGAAGGTCAGCGGAGCTTTCGTTGTGTGACACTCCTGGAGCACAGCGTGGACTCAAAAGCCACGCACGTGCTCCGCTGTCTGGAGAACCCCAACGCCAAACCAGTGTACTATATCTTCGAGGACAACGAACGTCACGAGCGTGAACGCTCTCAGTTCAGGGACGCGTACCTCCAAGATGATCGGCGCAAGTTCACGAGTCTGGTGTACGTCACCTCGGACGTGGCCGCTCCGTGGGTGCGACCGGCGCTCGTACTTCTGGAGGTGGAGTCGCGCCTTCGCTCACCTGCAGCGATCGTGGAGCAAGTACGTCATGCCCGTGTGGCATACAGGTCAGAGCACATTGACGAGGATATGGTGGACACACGAACACTGGACAGAGGTGTGCAGCGATTGGGGAAGGCGCCGGTTGGCGATCCCGTCCCCGCTGGTTATGAGAGGACACCCTCTGGGTATCGCACCTGGCCGAGGCCTGAACTCCCTCCTGGCCGAGGCGTTGGCGCTCCTAGCCGCCCCGCTTCTCCACATTCGATGTGCAGTGAGGAAACGGAGGCATTCCATCAGCACACACAAGTTGCCCGTGAGCGTTTTCATGGGGGTCTCCCGGATACAGCGGGGGGGCGGCCCCGCTAAGCGCACACCGCTGTGGCCGTGGGCTGCCTGCACAAGCAGTCCGCATCAGGCCAGGTGCCCTGTGGGGGTCGTTGACACTCGCAGGCAGTGCAGTGATTGGGCGATATCTGGGGCATGCTTCAATGCCCATTGTTGCTATCTGGCAGTGCTTGAGGCATTGCGCTGGCATTTGAATCAGCATTCTTTCAAGGTGTGGTGCTGGAGCTGGTTCGCCTCTTGGGGGAGGACGCTTCAGACATGGAGGACAATCGCTCGACGTTATCCTCACCAGGAGCACTATGGCATCTGGGTGTTTTGGGCTCTGGCGATCATTTGGTACACTATTGTCCTCTTCGTGCACATCACGGGTATTTTTTACGCTGGCTTGCGCCACATTGGTGCAGATGATTGGATGGTGGTACCCCTTAGAGGGTTGATGATATTCTTGGCGTGGCGGTCACGCAGTGTTGAGGCCGTGTTCCTCTTGGTCCTCATCTGGCTTTGGACCTGCGTTCATCTGCATTGTGACAACGTTGCGCATCGAGTTTCTCGCGCAACCGGCTTCGCCGTGGACGCGCGTCGCAACCGAGCTTCGCGGGGTTGGACTGTTCAGTCCTTGCGTTGTTCCCAGGTCCTCTTGCTGGGGCGCGTACCCTTACCCGTGTTGCCTAACAGGCTTGATAAGCCTCGCTTCGCTGCACGCTGGGCACAGCTTCGGCGTAACCTTGTGCTGCATCGATCACATCGCACAGACGACCTATGTGGCCCTCGTCTTCGCGTTCGTGGTCTTCGCTGCCGCTGGCGGAAGTTCTCGCTTAACGCACGGGGGGTGGAGGATGATGGCGTGCTTATTCGCTTACTTCATCAAACTCACCGGTGGCCGCGGTGCGGTTCAACAGAATTTTTCGATTTTTTCTGCTCGTGTGCGGTATCCTTTGGGTGGCCGGCAGGCTGGCGGTGAACATGCCAGTGCATGGCGCTTTGCCATCCGCACGGGTCACTTGGGGTGCAGCGCCTTGCACTTCCTGGGAGGCCCAGCAGTCATCGCGGCAATGGGAGCCGGGCTGGGAGGCTAACGTCGCCGAGCAGGATGAGGTCTTGCCCTACACCATGGTGGACGAGCTCCAGCCTTTGGGTTAGACGACTGTGACCAAGAACGAGGCTGCCTGGCTCGACACTGAGCTCAATGCCACGTTTGGAGGCCATCCTGACTTCAAGGAGGAACACTGGGAAGAGATGCGTGCTGTCCTTCGCAGATGTAAGGACACCTTTGCCAGTACTCCTCATGACCTGAAAGGATACAAGGGCAAGGCAGCACACACCACTTTCTCAATTCCGTTCAAGGACGAGTTCAAGGTTGTTCACCAGAAGCCGAGGAAGTACAGCCCGGGGGAGCAGGAAATCATTGACATTCACTGCAAGGAGTTGTTGGACTACGGGTTCATCGAGCCCGCTTCCAAGCACTGCAAGCACGCCAGCAACGTTGTGGTGGCTGGCAAGAAGGATCATGAAACTGGTTTGTGGACCCAGACACGCTTCTGCGTGGACCTCAGAGGGGTCAGTCGACACTCTCTGAAGGGTACCCTACGGATTATTGGTCCATTCATCCGTGTGGATTCGCATATGGACAGCGTATGGACATCGTAAGGACCCATATGGACAACCGTATGGACGGTCTGAACAGATTTCTGGCGAAACCTTGATGCATATGTAAGAACCATACGGACGACGCGTAATTGTGGTGTCCATATGAAAATGTCCCATGGACACCGTAAGGATTTCGTATGGACACCGTATGGACGACCGTATGGACACCGTATGGACAGAAAACATGTCCACATGGTGTCCATACGCATGGACAGAGGCACTATTCAACCGCACGGTCACCGTATGGAAGACCGCATGGACACCGTATGGACACCCGGATGGACGCCGGATGGACACCGTATGGACAGTCGTATAGACGATCAGAATTCTCTATTCCGCACGTATGGACGAAGGCATCCATACGTATGGAGGGGCCTATTACCCGTATGGATCGGCATGTTCACACGTATGGACGTAGCCGTCCGTACGTATGGACATAAACATGTACATATGAACATGCGGATACGAACAATCAACATATCCAAGCGTATGGACATATACGTCCGTACGTGTGGACGGTCTTTCATCCGTATGGACGTAGGTGTCCGCACGTCTGGACAGAGACATTGCTAAAAGAGCTTAAGGATAAGAATAGTAAGTATATCCACACGCGTGATTATGTGCGTCCGTACGTGCGGACAGTGATTCGTCCGGATGGACGTAGGTGTCCGCACGCGTGGACGATGGTTTTATCAACATATTTTTCCGATCCACGCGTATGGACGTCGGTGTCCGTACGTGTGGATAGCTTATAATAATACAATTCCATGCATATGGACGATACCGTCCATACGTATGAACAGCAATTTCAACCAGTTCACCCCCGCACGAACGGCGATATCCGTGCGCGTGGACGAAGGTGGCCACACGTATGGACTTGCACTTTACCAAGTCCACACGTGCGGATATATTGAAATATTGTTTGAATATTGCACCCGTATGGACTACATACGATTGGGCTCACTTCGCCCACTCCACCCGTATGGACCGAGTGGTCCATACGGTTGGACAAGGAGTCTTACGGCATACAGTACGTATGTGTTTCAGGGTTTGTGCCTGTGCACCTTTCTATTCTATTTCACAACGCAGGCAATGCTGTGTATATGCTGATGCTACTGCCAGTTAAATGAATATTAAATGCTTTGTGACGGAGTGAAGTGCGGGTATGCGAGCAGGCAAACTAACATGTTCGAAAGCAGTACATTTTTTAAAAGCAAACACATATAGCAAAAACACGTTTACATTAAACTATGTTTACTTTCCTAAATAAACTAAGTACTCTACATACACATATACAGATCTATTACTTAAGGGCTCTACAGAACTATTACTCAAGGGCTCTACAGATCGCTTCCTTGGGGGCTCCGCAAATCCTGCGTGCGCATGTATCTATGATATCTATGATATCGCTTGGCCTGCCTGGCCTGCGAAAAAGAGCGCATGTGCGGGTGTGGGATGGCGCGATCCGGGCTCCAATGGTACCTGCAGTGTGCACAACCCACGTCAATAGATGCGCGTCTCACAAACGTGAGTAAACACGAAATCTGATATGCAGTAACAGAGGTTGCGAAAATCACATAATCGTACCGGACAACTATCCGCATTAATAGTGCTGGAGACCTACGATGGCACCGCGCGTCGGCTTGGCTGCTGCGCACATACAACCAAACACCGCCAAGCCCATTCAGTCATTGAGCACATAAGGAATTAACAAGTCACGCACTGCGGAATACATTGTATTCGAATCAGCCAAATATCAACAACCCCATTCAGCAAAAGAGCACTTCAATAAAAGTCGATAACTGTCACTGCGGAGTAGGTTGGATTCGAACCAACGCGCGTTAGTCCGTTGATAACGGAACTCGCGGAATCCACCCCCTCACGCCGAGCTAGTATTAAGGATGCTATCGAGCCGGCAGCACCGCGCAATGACGCTCACACGAGACTGCTCACCTCAACACAGGGTGCTCGCTGTGATAAATGAAAGCAAATAAAATATGCCAAAAACAAAAAAGCACAGCAAAAATGCATACGTGTGCTGCCGTGGCGAGGTTGCTTCAGTTCCAATATTGCTTTTTGCCTCAGAGCCTTACTGTATCGGTAACTTATTTGAAGAGGTCAGCCGAACGGAGAAATCGTCAACGGACGGGAGAAATCGCAGATCGATTTAAGATCCTTCGACGATTACTGGATACTCTGTTTATTTTAATTTTGGTATTAAGTGTCACTCTGTTTCGCTATACGTGACACGGGTGACACAGTCGGGGGGTGTCACTAATACTGCCCATCGCATCGCATGTGTCACGCGTTCGCGATTTTTAATCGTATTTTTCGATACGGTATTCCCGATCGAATTTCAATTCCATGTGCTGTCCGTACGCTGTCCATACGGTTTTTATGTTTTTATTTTCCATGGGGTCAGCTTTTTTTTCGTCCGTGCGTGTAAAAAAGACCGTCCATGGGACATTTTCATACGGACAGGCAAGGCTAACTCGGATGAACAGCGTATGGACTGCTAACTGACGTTTCCACGCGTGTGGACCGTTTTCAACAAAAAACGTACAAACACTATAGAGTCGTACGAAAACACGTAATTCACCGCGTGCTTTTGCTATCCATCCATGCGGACTGTTCAAAATGTGTTGATATTTCCAACCACATGGACAGACCGTCCATGGGACATTCTAACGTACGGAAATGTGCCAATTCATACGAAAATTCATTGCAAGAAACCCCACATGGGCTTGACTAAGAGTACATTTCCATTTATTGTCACAAGGGGAAGCTAGGACATGCCCGCCCGGCCCCCTCCCCGGCGAGACAAATGCCCACCTCTCCCCGGTGACGGCATCTCGACCCCACCCCCCGGCGGACAAGCAAGAAAATCCTAACCCCCCTTGCGACAATTAATGGAGCGACCCTAGCGACGTTTCCACGCGTGTGGACAACCGCTCTCATGGAACCGTATGGACTAGAATGCTTGCGGCATCCACACGGACAACACATAGCGTCCATCCTTAATCTAACGTGTGTACGGCGAGTTTACAACCTTGACGTAAGTGTCGGTGCATGCGCGCAGATGTGACATGGAACGTATGAACATCGTTGTCCATACGATATATATAACACCCTACCTCATCGACCAGAGGAGCTGTATCAGAACGTGGCGAAGGCAAGCTTCAAGACGACGCTGGACGCCACCAAGGCCTTCCACCCGGAAATTCCCATGGCCACGGAGGCGGACCGAGACAAGACGGCGTTCTGGTGGAAGAACCAGCTTTACCGGTATACCTCAATAGTTACCTTTTGGAGCAGCTGGAACAACGTCTACCTTTGTGAGGATTATGGACTATGAGCTGCGCCACCTGCAACATTGCACGGTGGCGTATGTCGACGATGTGGTGGTCTACACTGACTCCACCCCTGAGCAACATCTGGAGGACGTGGAGGAGGTGCTACGCACGTTGGGAGACGCTGGCATAAGGCTTCACGCGGGCAAGAGTACCTTCGGGGCAGCCACTATGGATTTTTTGGGCTATCGCATTGGGTACAATTCTATTGGTGCGCAGGAGGCGAAGTGCAAGGCCATCCAGGACCTCCCGAAGCCCCAGGACAAGACTGGGCTTCGCTCTATTCTGGGCATAATGAATTACTACAAGGGTCTTGTGGGTGAGCCAGGAGGAACAAACTATTCTGAGATGGCGCGCCCCCCTCAACGACCTGCTCAAGAAAGAGATCACAGATATCAAGGGAGCTTGGGGGAAGGAGCAGGACCAGGCACTGCAGGACCTGAAGGACGCGCTTTGTGCTGGAAGATGTTTGAGGCTAATCGACTATGACAGGCCTCTCATATTATACACTGACTGGAGCACCTATGGCATCGGCGCAGTGCTGGGCCAGAAGGATAACGATGGAGAAGAGTACATATGTATGGCGATCAGCCGCTCTCTGAGCAAGACAGAGAGACAGTATGCCAGCTTCAAAGGTGAGATGCTCGCAGTGGTATGGGCAGTACGCACGCTGAGGCAGTACCTGCATGGTGTTCATTTCACGCTGGTGACAGATCACTCTCCACTCACTACTTTGATGGAGAAGGCTGACCTTCAGGGGCAGCATTTACGGTGGGCGATCAGCCTGCAGGAGTTTGACTTCACGGTGCAGTATCGCCCGGGAGCTAAGAACAGCAATGGCGACGTCCCGTCACGTTATCCATTACCGTCCACGACGGACGAGACTGGGGCAAGGCACGAACGAGAAAAGGTATCCGCGCTTCACGCAGGCGTGGGGGACGTTTACACGAAGAGTTTCTGTGACAGCTTGTGCGTCGTGCTGGCTGGTGACCCTCCCGCAGGGGAAGAGGTAACGCCGGAGGTGCAGGTCGCCGACTATTGCAAAATGGTGGCCAGGGAGCAGTTGGGTACGAGCCCAGTGCATCGCCTATTTGATCTAGTACACCATCAAGACGAGTTGGAGTGCAATCACACGGCCCTGTTCGACACGGACCAACCAGAGCTGGTCGTCGACTCTGGGAGGCTAGCAAGAGCAGCCTGGAAGGCGCTGAGCTTGGTGCGACCCACGCGAGGTACGCATGGAGAAGGCAGTCCTGCTGTGTACAGCAACGAACACTTTGAAGGCGAACGCATCCTGAAGCCTGAGAAGGTGGATACCAGAGTGTTGGACAAGCAATTCTTCTCACAAGCTCGTGAAGAAGGTGTGGTATGCTATGAGCCGTGTGGAGGCCTCTGTGCTGGCCTGGAGATGCTGCTCCGCAATGGAATGAAGGTAAAGCGATACTTGTATCAAGACATATCGACGAGCAGTCAGCAGGCAGTGGCTAGAGCCAGGTGTACAGCGCTGGTGAGGCGTTATCCAGACCTCATTTCGCCAGATGCGCAGTGGAACTGGGGGTTCTACCGCATGATCTTCATGACAGCA
>LGRX02002683.1:0-33547 GCA_001247695.2 Cymbomonas tetramitiformis | reverse complement strand
TCACCCCGGACCGCTGCTGGAGGTGCACTCTGCTGTGCCGCATCTTCAAACGACGATCGATGGATCGTCCGGAAACGCGCGCTGCTGCGCTGTAGCCGAGTGCTCCAGCATCTCGGTATCGCTCTGGACCGCTGCTGGGAGCGCACCTGTCTGCGCCACGTTTCCAAACGACGATGGCTCGTCGTCGCGCTGGGTCGACGTTAGGGGTGCGTTCTCCTGCGACACAAGCGCTGACGGTGACTCGTCTGGAAACGCGCGCTGCTGCGCTGCGGCCGGGTGCTCCAGCACCTCGCTGTCACTCCGGACCGCTGTTGGAGGCGCACTCGATTGCGCCGCATCTCCAAGTGACGATGGCTCGTCGTCGCGCTGGGTCGCCGCCAGGGGTGATGCGTACTCCTGCGACACAAGCGCTGAGGCTGACTCGTCGCTACACTGAGATGCGGCTGGGAGCGCACGTTGCCGCGCGACGGCTGTACACCTCAGCTTCTTGCCGCACCGTCGACTTGTTGCTACAGGTGCGCCTTGTCGAGCTGCGGCTGGGTGCTTCATTCGGCATCTCGGGGTCACCCCGGACCGCTGCTAAAGGTGCACTCTGATGTGCCGCATCTTCAAACGACGATGGATCGTCCGGAAACGCGCGCTGCTGCGCTGTAGCCGAGTGCTCCAGCATCTCGGTATCACTCTGGATTGCTGCTGGAAGCGCACCTGTCTGCGCCACGTTTCCAAACGACGATGGCTCGTCGTCGCGCTGGGTCGACGTTAGGGGTGCGTTCTCCTGCGACACAAGCGCTGGAGACCCGTCTGGAAACGCGCGCTGCTGCGCTGCGGCCCAGTGCTCCAGCACCTCGGTGTCACTCCGGAGCGCCGCTGGGGGCGCACTCGATTGCGCCGCATCTCCAAGTGACGATGGCTCGTTGTCGCGCTGGGTCGCCGCCAGGGGTGTGTATTCCTGCGACACGAGCGCTGAGGACTCGTCGCCACACTGAGATGCAGCTGGGAGCGCACGTTGCCGCGCGACGGTTGTACACCTCAGCTCTCCTTTGTCGCAACGTCGACTTGTTGCTACAGGTGCGCCTTGTCGAGCTGCGGCTGGGTGCTTCGGCATCTCGGGGTCACCCCGGACCGCTGCTGGAGGTGCACTCTGCTGTGCTGCATCTTCAAACGACGATCGATGGATCGTCCGGAAACGCGCGCTGCTGCGCTGTAGCCGAGTGCTCCAGCATCTCGGTATCGCTCTGAACCGCTGCTGGGAGCGCACCTGTCTGCGCCACGTTTCCAAACGACGATGGCTCGTCGTCGCGCTGGGTCGCCGCCAGGGGTGATGCGTACTCCTGCGACACAAGCGCTGAGGCTGACTCGTCGCTACACTGAGATGCGGCTGGGAGCGCACGTTGCCGCGCGACGGCTGTACACCTCAGCTTCTTGCCGCAACGTCGACGTGTTGCTACAGGTGCGCCTTGTCGAGCTGCGGCTGGGTGCTTCATTCGGTATCTCGGGGTCACCCCGGACCGCTGCTAAAGGTGCACTCTGCTGTGCCGCATCTTCAAACGACGATGGATCGTCCGGAAACGCGCGCTGCTGCGCTGTAGCCGAGTGCTCCAGCATCTCGGTATCACTCTGGACCGCTGCTGGGAGCGCACCTGTCTGCGCCACGTTTCCAAACGACGATGGCTCGTCGTCGCGCTGGGTCGACGTTAGGGGTGCGTTCTCCTGCGACACAAGCGCTGATGGTGACTCGTCTGGAAACGCGCGCTGCTGCGCTGCGGCCGGGTGCTCCGGCACCTCGGTGTCACTCCGGACCGCTGTTGGAGGCGCACTCAACTGCGCCACATCTCCAAATGACGATGGCTCGTCGTCGCGCTGGGTCGCCGCCAGGGGTGATGCGTACTCCTGCTACACAAGCGCTGAGGCTGACTCGTCGCTACACTGAGATGCGGCTGGGAGCGCACGTTGCCGCGTGTCTGACGGCTGTACACCTCAGCTTCTTGCCGCACCGTCGACGTGTTGCTACAGGTGCGCCTTGTCGAGCTGCGGCTGGGTGCTTCGGTATCTCGGGGTCACCCCGGACCGCTGCTGGAGGTGCACTCTGCTGTGCCGCATCTTCAAACGACGATCGATGGATCGTCCGGAAACGCGCGCTGCTGCGCTGTAGCCGAGTGCTCCAGCATCTCGGTATCGCTCTGGACCGCTGCTGGGAGCGCACCTGTCTGCGCCACGTTTCCAAACGACGATGGCTCGTCGTCGCGCTGGGTCGACGTTAGGGGTGCGTTCTCCTGCGACACAAGCGCTGACGGTGACTCGTCTGGAAACGCGCGCTGCTGCGCTGCGGCCGGGTGCTCCAGCACCTCGCTGTCACTCCGGACCGCTGTTGGAGGCGCACTCAACTGCGCCACATCTCCAAGTGACGATGGCTCGTCGTCGCGCTGGGTCGCCGCCAGGGGTGATGCGTACTCCTGCGACACAAGCGCTGAGGCTGACTCGTCGCTACACTGAGATGCGGCTGGGAGCGCACGTTGCCGCGTGACGGCTGTACACCTCAGCTTCTTGCCGCACCGTCGACTTGTTGCTACAGGTGCGCTTTGTCGAGCTGCGGCTGGGTGCTTCGGTATCTCGGGGTCACCCCGGACCGCTGCTGGAGGTGCACTCTGCTGTGCCGCATCTTCAAACGACGATCGATGGATCGTCCGGAAACACTTTCTTCTTTGCGTTGTAGCCGAGTGCTCCAGCATCTCAGTATCCTCTGACCTTCTTTCAGGGCGCGCATGCGCCGTTTCCCGACGACGATGGCTCCGTCGTCAGCGGCAGGTCGACGTTAGAGTGCGTTCTCTGCGAACACAAGCGGCGGTGAGTGACTCGTGCGGAAACGCGCGGCTGGCACGCGCTGCTGACCGGGTGCTCCGGCACCGCCGGTGTCCTCGGACCATTGTTGGGCGCCAATGCGCCACATCTCCAAATGACGATGGCTCGTCGTCGCGGGTCGCCGCGGTGTGATGCGTACTCCACGCGACACAGCCTTTGGCGACGTAATCGGCCTGCTTGAGATGCGGGTGGGAGCGCACGTTGCCGCGTGTCGACGGCTGCACCTCGGCTTCTTGCCCGCACCGTCGACTTGTTGCTCACGGGTGCGCCTTGTCGAGGTGCGGTGGGTGCTTCGGTATCTCAGGGTCACCCCGGACCCTTCTTGAGAAAGATTACTACTCTCTTTGTGCCGCATCTTAAACGACGATCGATGGATCGTCCGAAACATATTTCTTGCGTTGTAGCCGAGTGCTCCGGCATCTCGGTATCACTGGACCTAGCCGGGAGCGCACACATGCGCCACGTTTCCAAGTGACGATGGCTCGTCGTCATATTTGGGTCGACGTTAAGGGTGCGTTCTCTACGCGACACAAGCGGCCCGATGGTGACTCGTGACGGAAACGCGCAGCTGGCGCGCTACGTAGCCGAGTGCTCCGACACCTCGGTATCACTGAATTCTTCTTGGAAGCGCACTCAAGCTGCGCCAGTTCAAACGACGATGGCTCGTCGTCGCGCTGGGTCGCCGCCAGGGGTGCGTTCTCCTGCGACACAAGCGCTAGAGACTCGTCTGGAAACGCGCGCTGCTGCACTGCAGCCGAGTGCTCCAGCGCCTCGGTGTCACTCCGGACCGCCGCTGGGGGCGCACTCGATCGCGCCACATCTCCAAATGACGATGGCTCGTTGTCGCGTTGGGTCGCCGCCAGGGGTGCGGATTCTTGCGACACGAGCGCTGAGGACTCGTCGCCACACTGAGATGCAGCTGGGAGCGCACGTTGCCGCGCGACGGTTGTACACCTCAGCTCTCCTTTGTCGCAACGTCGACTTGTTGCTACAGGTGCGCCTTGTCGAGCTGCGGCTGGGTGCTTCGGCATCTCGGGGTCACCCCGGACCGCTGCTGGAGGTGCACTCTGCTGTGCTGCATCTTCAAACGACGATCGATGGATCGTCCGGAAACGCGCGCTGCTGCGCTGTAGCCGAGTGCTCCAGCATCTCGGTATCGCTCTGAACCGCTGCTGGGAGCGCACCTGTCTGCGCCACGTTTCCAAGTGACGATGGCTCGTCGTCGCGCTGGGTCGCCGCCAGGGGTGATGCGTACTCCTGCGACACAAGCGCTGAGGCTGACTCGTCGCTACACTGAGATGCGGCTGGGAGCGCACGTTGCCGCGCGACGGCTGTACACCTCAGCTTCTTGCCGCACCGTCGACTTGTTGCTAC
Organism: Cymbomonas tetramitiformis; assembly: GCA_001247695.2. Classification (NCBI taxonomy): domain Eukaryota; kingdom Viridiplantae; phylum Chlorophyta; class Pyramimonadophyceae; order Pyramimonadales; family Pyramimonadaceae; genus Cymbomonas; species Cymbomonas tetramitiformis. The sequence continues at coordinate 29,314 of LGRX02002683.1, read as the reverse complement.
AGGTGCGCCTTGTCGAGCTGCGGCTGGGTGCCTAATTCGGCATCTCGGGGTCACCCCGGACCGCTGCTAAAGGTGCACTCTGCTGTGCCGCATCATCAAACGACGATGGATCGTCCGGAAACGCGCGCTGCTGCGCTGTAGCCGAGTGCTCCAGCATCTCGGTATCACTCTGGATTGCTGCTGGAAGCGCACCTGTCTGCGCCACGTTTCCAAACGACGATGGCTCGTCGTCGCGCTGGGTCGACGTTAGGGTACCACAATTTCTGTTGTTGGAATTGCTGCTGCTGCAACTGATGTTGTACCTGCTGTTGCTCGTACCACTGCTGTTGCTGCAACCGCTGTTGCTGTGACTGCTGCTGTTGTATGTGTTGTTGTTGTAGCTGTTGGTGTAACTGCTGGGGTACACACAACTGCTGCTGTTGCGATTGCTGATGTCGTAAGTACGGCTGCTGATGCTGTAGGTACGGATGATGCTGCAGCTGCTGGGGGTTAGGTGGGAAGGTGGTGTATGGATAGGAAGGTTGTGGTGGGGGAAATGTTTGTTGTTCCTCCCCAGTAGTCGCTCGGTACGGGTCTGAGGCTTCCCGAGACATGCTGCCGAAGTGGTGAAAAAGTGGTTTTTGGGCACTTTTGGGCACTTTTGAGGTGGAATACTGACCAGTAGGGGCTCTGCCAAGGCGGTAGGAGGCTTTTAGGGGTTACTATGGTGTCTTAGGGGGCAGGTTTTTGGTGGTGAAACCTGTCGGGCTGGGGTTTGAGGGTTACTGGAAAGTAGCTAAAAGTGCTAAAAAGTGCCGTTTTTCTTTTGCCGTTTTTGCCACTTTTAAGGCTCTATGACTACTTGCATGGCTGCAGTGAGATCATGATAGACCCGGATATCGAAGTATACTGTCCAAAACAGGCCGGATAGGACCTCCCCGAGAGTTTCAATTTTACATCAACTCAGGCATGCTTGGGTCCAAAAGCCAGTTTGAGCCCCCAGTGTTAAGGAAGTGAAATATGATGTTTTGAAGATATTTCCGAGGGAAGACGGTAGTTTTATACGAAAAAAAATGTACTTACCGAGGTGAAAATTGCGCACATATAACCGGAAGTACAGCCCTCCCCCTGTAGTACAACGGAAGTTCTTCAAAGGCCGTGCGGGCGAGTTGCGCAGGGGCGAATTCGCAGCACACTGATACCAATTCTGCCGGGGCACTAGACTAATATACTCAAAAGTTGTTTTTGTTTGAACATGTAAAGGTACAATATTCTTTTTGCATTATATCACTGGAACAGGGCCAGATTAATTAGGTGTCAACGTTCGTTACGATCTGAGTTCTGCAGGCCGTACACTTCTCAAGTGCTCTACTTATTGCAACTCAGGCAACTCGGTCCACCGACCCAACTACCCGATGTCATATCACGATGCACCGTTCGGTTTCGACCCGATCATATCTCGATTCATTCCATTTCTGATTCAATGCTACATCTTCGATTCTGATGTCTCGTTGACAAACTATCCCGGTGACGGTCATACGGTACTGTCATAATGGCAGCATGTCATACTGTCATGCCGCCATCGCGGGTCATATTACCAACCCCCAGACATCTGATACTCATTTTCATCGTCTCTTCAATCTGAACCCGAATTCGACCGTAGTCCGATGATCTGATCAAGTGTCACCGTGACCGTCATACGGCACTGTCATCCTGCTGTACTTTCATAGTGTCATACTATCATAGTGTCATAATGTAATCCCACGGATATCTGGTACTCGTTCTTACCGTAATCTCAAGCCCGACTTCACTGCTACCCTGTCAATTCCTGATTACCCTTGGTGACACACATCAACCTAGGTATACCGGCTTACGCTGTGCCTCCGGGCACAGGTCGGCTGACGGCGTGCCCGGTCTCAAGGTCACGGTGGGATGGCGCACTGTCGCCCATGACCTGTGCAGGTGCCGGAGCCGCTGACCCGGGGTGGGCCGACGGTGTGACGGCGCAGCGCGGAACGTACTGCGCAAGACCTAAGGCCGACGGTGTGCAGGCGGGATCTAAAGCTAAGGATGTGCCGGCGCAAGATGGGTTGAGCTTTGCAGAACAACGGCGAATGGTGTGTGGGGTAGCATGCTGACGGTATGACGGCGCAGGGTGCGTGGGATGAGCTGTGCAGAAGCCGTGGCCGGCGAACGGTGTGCCCGATCTCGAGCTCACGGTGGGATGGCGCACTATGGGCCGTGACCTGTGCAAGTTCCAGAGCACAACTCTAATTTGTGAGGCATGGCTTTGTCTGATGTTGGGTACAAAATTTAAATGCGCAAAGTGCCATTTTGTTAAATTTGTGTCGTGCAGCGAGAGATAGAACTTGTTCGATTCCCTAGATTTGTAGCGTATGTATCTTCATTTTTGCCCTTCAATTCAAATTAGCTCTCGTGTTGTCATTTTATATATTGGCATGAGCGCGTTGCACACACCACCGACAGCAGTCCAATATGCACGGCCGATGCCGGTACGAGCGCGCTGCACACACCACCGGCAGCAGTCCAATGTGCACGGCCAGGGGTGGCATGAGTGCGCTACACGCAGCACCAGCAGCAGTCCAATATGCACGCCGGAGCTGGTATGAGTGCGCTGCACGCACCACCGGCAGCAGTCCAATATGCACGGCCGGGGCTGGCGGCTGGCGCGGGGTGGGCTGATGGTGTGACGGCGTAGCGCATGATGAGCTATACAAGAACTAAGGCCGACGGTATGCATGGTCTACAGCTAACAGTGTGGGGTGGGTTGCGTGAGCTTCGGCTAACAGTGTGTGGGGTGTGATGTTGACGGTGTGACGGCTTAAGGTGGGCTGAGATGTGCAAAAGCTGAGGCGGGCTGACAGTATCTGTACGTGCAATATTGTGACAATATGATGCCGCCATATGGGCTCTGCATGGATGTGATGCATGCCATATGGCGGCAGCCAAGGAGGGCACACTGCCCCTGCCATTCACCGCAATGTGCCCAGGAGACCACAGTGCATTGCCCTTGCCATCCGTTCTATTCATTGTGAGGCAGAGTGCGCTATCCATGGCATTCACTGCATTGTCCCCACAGAGTACGCACTGACTGCCTCTGCCCTTAGCAGCATTATGCACAGGGCGTGTGCACTAACTTTGCCATTCACTGCATTATGCCTATGGGGTGCGCTTCCACTGTGCTTAACCGCATTGTGCCGAGGGGGGCAGAGTGTATTGCCTCTGCCATTCATTGCATTGTGCTCAAGGGGCAAGTGCGCACGGACAACACCCCGTTCACTTGCAGGCTACTAGAGCACCAACATCAGCGACACCTCCCTCCACTGCAACCCCGATGACGGCTATCGCAAAAGCACTTACTGCATTTCACATAGTCATTCCTGCCCCTCCCATGTACATGGATTATTGATTTCCCTCTAGTTTTTCAAACTACCTTTCCGAATAGCCTTCTTCCATGCTCAATGCCACAGCTCTAAAGTAAATATATTTTCTATATGTAATTGCATCATCCCTGCCTGAGTTAGCCACTAGCATCCGTGCTAGACTAGCATCCGTGCCAAACTAGTATCCGTGCTAAACTAGCTTTTGTGCTACAACATATATATATATATGTGTGTGTGTGTGTGTGTGTATGTGTGTGCATGCTTGGCTTGCAATTCTAACATGCAATTACATGAACTAAACTCATCAAAATATCCCAATGCACATCATCGAGCATGGAACATATAGTTTAAGTCAGGATTCCCTTAAGGATAGAGCCGGTAGACCCAAACAAGATCGCCATTCCAAGTAGACACACAGCAGCAGCTGTGACTTTGTGCCAAGATGCATGGTCCTGCGAACCTGGGCTGTATAGGAACATCAATGGTGGAAGAATCATGGAGACCGTGCTCATCCCTAACGATCCACATAAGCCAAACAGCGATGCTAGGTCATTCACTAATGTGTCCAGCAAGATCACAACTGCTGCCGCCACAATGGTGATGATCTGGTGCCGATAGCAGAGCATCCAACTACGAAGAGGTGCATTCTTATCTGCTTTCATGACGTTTAGCTGCGCACGGCATGCAGGCGTTCCAGGTACCTCGGACGTGACAAGGAGAGCGATCACGGTCTCAAACTCCTTGACAACCAATAAGTTTATCACTGCACCACCACCTGGCTTGTAAGACAGGAGAAATATTATCCAGCTAGCACGACTACGGCTTAAAATCCAGTTCCACTGTCTGAGAATGCATTGAAACAGACCCAGCATTCTTCCCACCAGGAGATCACAAAAACCCCACTTTTGGACAGGGAAAGACCACAAGGGCAGAGCACTTCAAGCGGGCAACTCGCACAAGCAGCCTGAGCGGAGATGTGCAATACAAAAACGAGGGGCAAACCTGGGTATAACAAGGTGATAACCACCACGAGCATAAAGGACCAAAAGGTGACCCAGCCGTTACTCGCTGGGACCATGAAGAGCACATTGCCTTCGCCCAGCATACACTTTTCCCCCCAGGCGAACACACAGAGCACGGGAACGAGAATATATAGCGTGCAGCACAGCGCGGTGGAGGCCGTGACCGGTCGCAAGGCCTCGGAGGCGTTGCGCGGGGTAGGGCGCAGATCATTTGCCATGCTCAGCACCGCGGCGACGCTGGAGTAGATGAAGCACAAGCGCTGACGGTGACTCGTCTGGAAACGCGCGCTGCTGCGCTGCGGCCGGGTGCTCCAGCACCTCGCTGTCACTCCGGACCGCTGTTGGAGGCGCACTCAACTGCGCCACATCTCCAAGTGACGATGGCTCGTCGTCGCGCTGGGTCGCCGCCAGGGGTGATGCGTACTCCTGCGACACAAGCGCTGAGGCTGACTCGTCGCTACACTGAGATGCGGCTGGGAGCGCACGTTGCCGCGTGTCTGACGGCTGTACACCTCAGCTTCTTGCCGCACCGTCGACTTGTTGCTACAACAGGTGCGCCTTGTCGAGCTGCGGCTGGGTGCTTCGGTATCTCGGGGTCACCCCGGACCGCTGCTGAAGGTGCACTCTGCTGTGCCGCATCTTCAAACGACGATCGATGGATCGTCCGGAAACGCGCGCTGCTGCGTTGTAGCCGAGTGCTCCAGCATCTCGGTATCACTCTGGACCGCTGCTGGGAGCGCACCTGTCTGCGCCACGTTTCCAAACGACGATGGCTCGTCGTCGCGCTGGGTCGACGTTAGGGGTGCGTTCTCCTGCGACACAAGCGCTGATGGTGACTCGTCTGGAAACGCGCGCTGCTGCGCTGCGGCCGGGTGCTCCAGCACCTCGGTGTCACTCCGGACCGCTGTTGGAGGCGCACTCAACTGCGCCACATCTCCAAATGACGATGGCTCGTCGTCGCGCTGGGTCGCCGCCAGGGGTGATGCGTACTCCTGCGACACAAGCGCTGAGGCTGACTCGTCGCTGCACTGAGATGCGGCTGGGAGCGCACGTTGCCGCGTGTCTGACGGCTGTACACCTCAGCTTCTTGCCGCACCGTCGACTTGTTGCTACAGGTGCGCCTTGTCGAGCTGCGGCTGGGTGCTTCGGTATCTCGGGGTCACCCCGGACCGCTGCTGAAGGTGCACTCTGCTGTGCCGCATCTTCAAACGACGATCGATGGATCGTCCGGAAACGCGCGCTGCTGCGTTGTAGCCGAGTGCTCCAGCATCTCGGTATCACTCTGGATTGCTGCTGGGAGCGCACCTGTCTGCGCCACGTTTCCAAACGACGATGGCTCGTCGTCGCGCTGGGTCGACGTTAGGGGTGCGTTCTCCTGCGACACAAGCGCTGATGGTGACTCGTCTGGAAACGCGCGCTGCTGCGCTGCGGCCGGGTGCTCCAGCACCTCGGTGTCACTCCGGACCGCTGTTGGAGGCGCACTCAACTGCGCCACATCTCCAAATGATGATGGCTCGTCGTCGCGCTGGGTCGCCGCCAGGGGTGATGCGTACTCCTGCGACACAAGCGCTGAGGCTGACTCGTCGCTACACTGAGATGCGGCTGGGAGCGCACGTTGCCGCGTGTCTGACGGCTGTACACCTCAGCTTCTTGCCGCACCGTCGACTTGTTGCTACAGGTGCGCCTTGTCGAGCTGCGGCTGGGTGCTTCGGCATCTCGGGGTCACCCCGGACCGCTGCTGGAGGTGCACCCTGCTGTGCCGCATCTTCAAACGACGATGGGTCGTCCGGAAACGCGCGCTGCTGCGCTGTAGCCGAGTGCTCCAGCATCTCGGTATCACTCTGGATTGCTGGGAGCGCACCCGTATGTGCCACATTTCCAAACGACGATGGCTCGTCGTCGCGCTGGGTCGACGTTAGGGGCGCGTTCTCCTGCGACACAAGCGCTGACGACTCGTCTGGAAACGCGCGCTGCTGCGCTGCGGCCGGGTGCTCCAGCACCTCGGTGTCACTCCGGAGCGCCGCTGGGGACGCACTCGATTGCGCCACATCTCCAAGTGACGATGGCTCGTTGTCGCGCTGGGTCGCCGCCAGGGGTGCGTATTTCTGCGACACGAGCGCTGAGGACTCGTCGCCACACTGAGATGCAGCTTGGAGCGCACGTTGCCGCGCGACGGTTGTACACCTCAGCTCTCCTTTGTCGCAACGTCGACTTGTTGCTACAGGTGCGCCTTGTCGAGCTGCGGCTGGGTGCTTCGGTATCTCGGGGTCACCCCGGACCGCTGCTGGAGGCGTAATCTGCTGCGTTGCAGCTGAAAGCCTCTGCGCCCTGCTGTCGCGCCGTGCCTGACACAGTGCCACTGTTGCAAGGGCGACTTGTCGCGCTGCGTCCTCGAACAACAGCGATTCGTCGTCGCGCTGGGTCACGGTCGGTGGTGCAATTGGGGTCTTCAGTGGCACGATATTGTGGTGGGCTGCCGCTAGTGGTGCATTTCCCTGTGCCGTGGCCGTAGGTTCCAGCGTCCCGCCGCTGTCATGGGCCGCTGCCGTCTGCGCCTCACATTGTGCGTGCCAGAAGTGCGCCTCGCTGCGCTACGTTACGGTTGTGAGCGGCGACGGGCAGTCGTTGCACTGTACCTGGACTACTGTCGGGAACGCGCCTTGTTGCTCTGCTGGAGGCCTGTCCCGCTGTGCTGTAATCACGGGCTCCTGCGTCATCATGTGGTCATGTCGTGCCGCTGCCAGGGACGCACCGTGCTGTGATGATGAGGTTCCGGGCGGCGACGGCCGGTCGTGGCGATCGTTCCGGCAGCGCGTTGTCGCGCGCGGCAGACTGCTGCTGGTAGCCCGTTGCGCTGTGCCTGGGCCACTGTTGGGAGCGCATGTTGCCGTGTTGCTGAAAACGCCTCTTCTACCGACGCAGGGACTGCGGTGGTGCTCCTGGCAGCAGAAGGGGGAGCCGATGTGATGTTCAGGGATTGCACCGTCAGAGTCACCTCCTGACAGAGGTAACCGGTCCTCTCTGCTGCTCACGTCCGAGTCCGATTCGGACTTGCGAGAGGACCCGCGCCTGCCTCTGTGCGCCCGGGTATGGGTTGCGCGACTACCTCTAGTCCCGCGGCTGGAGAGGCTGCTGTCAGTACCCGGATCTGAATTGTCGGTGACCTGGAGGCGGCGCAGTTTGTGCTGGTGGATGTCGATGCCGCCGCGGGACGACTATCCTCTGTCGCCTGGACGTGGGTACCTTGGACAGGGCCAGGAAGGGGGACGGCGTTGGCTTCGACGAGCTGCTGCAGTGGTGTGCAATTAGCTCCTCCGCGATGCGACCTCGTCGTCGTTGGTGGGAGTTGGGGGTGCCACAGTTGCTGCTGCTCGTGCCAATGTTGTTGTGGTGGCTGTTGAGGGAGCCACTGCTGTTGCCCGAACCACTGAGGCTGCTGAGGGTACCACAATTGCTGCTGTTGGAATTGCTGCTGCTGCAGCTGGTGTTGTAACTGCTGTTGCTCGTACCACTGCTGTTGCTGCAACCGCTGTTGCTGTGACTGTTGTTGTTGTTGTTGTTGTTGTTGTATGTGTTGTTGTTGCAGCTGTTGGTGTAAGTACGGCTGATGCTGCAAGTACGGCTGCTGATGTTGTAGGTACGGCTGATGCTGCAGCTGCTGGGGGTTAGGTGGGAAGGTGGTGTATGGATAGGAAGGTTGTGGTGGGGGAAAGGGTTGTTGTTCCTCCCCAGTAGTCGCTCGGTACGGGTCTGAGGCTTGCCGAGAAATGCTGCCGAAGTGGTGAAAAATTGGTTTTTGGGCACGTTTGGGCACTTTTGAGGTGGAATGCTGACCAGTAGGGGCTCTGACAAGGCTGTAGGAAGTTTTTAGGGGTTACTATGGTGTCTTAGGGGCAGGTTTTTGGTGGTGAAACCTGTCGGGCTGGGGTTTGAGGGTTACTGGGAAGTAGCTAAAAGTGCTAAAAAGTGCTGTTTTTTTTTTTGCCGTTTTTGCCACTTTTAAGGCTCTATAACTACTTGCATGGCTGCAGTGAGGTCATGATAGACCCGGATATCGAAGTATACTGTCCAAAACAGGTCGGATAGGACCTCCCCGAGAGTTTCAACGTTACATCAACTCAGGCATGCTTGGGTCCAAAAGCCAGTTTGAGCCCCCAGTGTTAAGGAAGTGAAATATGATATTATGAAGATATTTCCGAGGGAAGACGGTAGTTGTATACGAAAAAAATGTACTTACGGAGGTGAAAATTGCGCACATATAGCCGGAAGTACAGCCCTCCCCCTTTAGTACAACGGAAGTTCTTCAAAGGCCGTGGGCGAGTTGCGCAAGGGCGAATTCGCAGCAGACTTATACCAATTGTGCCGGGGCACTAGACTAATATACTCAGAAGTTGTTTTTGTTTGAACATGTAAAGGCACAATATTATTTTTGCATTATATCACTGGAACAGGGCCAGATTTGTTAGGTGTCAACGTTCGTTACGATCTGAGTTCTGAAGGTCGTACACTTCTCAAGTGCTCTACTTGTTGCAACTCAGGCAACTCGGTCCACCGACCCAACTACCCGATGTCATATCACGATGCACCGTTCGGTTTCGACCCGATCATATCTCGATTCATTCCATTTCTGATTCAATGCTACATCTTCGATTCTGATGTCTCGTTGACAAACTATCCCGGTGACGGTCATACGGTACTGTCATAATGGCAGCATGTCATACTGTCATGCCGCCATCGCGGGTCATATTACCAACCCCCAGACATCTGATACTCATTTTCATCGTCTCTTCAATCTGAACCCGAATTCGACCGTAGTCCGATGATCTGATCAAGTGTCACCGTGACCGTCATACGGCACTGTCATCCTGCTGTACTTTCATAGTGTCATACTATCATAGTGTCATAATGTAATCCCACGGATATCTGGTACTCGTTCTTACCGTAATCTCAAGCCCGACTTCACTGCTACCCTGTCAATTCCTGATTACCCTTGGTGACACACATCAACCTAGGTATACCGGCTTACGCTGTGCCTCCGGGCACAGGTCGGCTGACGGCGTGCCCGGTCTCAAGGTCACGGTGGGATGGCGCACTGTCGCCCATGACCTGTGCAGGTGCCGGAGCCGCTGACCCGGGGTGGGCCGACGGTGTGACGGCGCAGCGCGGAACGTACTGCGCAAGACCTAAGGCCGACGGTGTGCAGGCGGGATCTAAAGCTAAGGATGTGCCGGCGCAAGATGGGTTGAGCTTTGCAGAACAACGGCGAATGGTGTGTGGGGTAGCATGCTGACGGTATGACGGCGCAGGGTGCGTGGGATGAGCTGTGCAGAAGCCGTGGCCGGCGAACGGTGTGCCCGATCTCGAGCTCACGGTGGGATGGCGCACTTTGGGCCGTGACCTGTGCAAGTTCCAGAGCACAACTCTAATTTGTGAGGCATGGCTTTGTCTGATGTTGGGTACAAAATTTAAATGCGCAAAGTGCCATTTTGTTAAATTTGTGTCGTGCAGCGAGAGATAGAACTTGTTCGATTCCCTAGATTTGTAGCGTATGTATCTTCATTTTTGCCCTTCAATTCAAATTAGCTCTCGTGTTGTCATTTTATATATTGGCATGAGCGCGTTGCACACACCACCGACAGCAGTCCAATATGCACGGCCGATGCCGGTACGAGCGCGCTGCACACACCACCGGCAGCAGTCCAATGTGCACGGCCAGGGGTGGCATGAGTGCGCTACACGCAGCACCAGCAGCAGTCCAATATGCACGCCGGAGCTGGTATGAGTGCGCTGCACGCACCACCGGCAGCAGTCCAATATGCACGGCCGGGGCTGGCGGCTGGCGCGGGGTGGGCTGATGGTGTGACGGCGTAGCGCATGATGAGCTATACAAGAACTAAGGCCGACGGTATGCATGGTCTACAGCTAACAGTGTGGGGTGGGTTGCGTGAGCTTCGGCTAACAGTGTGTGGGGTGTGATGTTGACGGTGTGACGGCTTAAGGTGGGCTGAGATGTGCAAAAGCTGAGGCGGGCTGACAGTATCTGTACGTGCAATATTGTGACAATATGATGCCGCCATATGGGCTCTGCATGGATGTGATGCATGCCATATGGCGGCAGCCAAGGAGGGCACACTGCCCCTGCCATTCACCGCAATGTGCCCAGGAGACCACAGTGCATTGCCCTTGCCATCCGTTCTATTCATTGTGAGGCAGAGTGCGCTATCCATGGCATTCACTGCATTGTCCCCACAGAGTACGCACTGACTGCCTCTGCCCTTAGCAGCATTATGCACAGGGCGTGTGCACTAACTTTGCCATTCACTGCATTATGCCTATGGGGTGCGCTTCCACTGTGCTTAACCGCATTGTGCCGAGGGGGGCAGAGTGTATTGCCTCTGCCATTCATTGCATTGTGCTCAAGGGGCAAGTGCGCACGGACAACACCCCGTTCACTTGCAGGCTACTAGAGCACCAACATCAGCGACACCTCCCTCCACTGCAACCCCGATGACGGCTATCGCAAAAGCACTTACTGCATTTCACATAGTCATTCCTGCCCCTCCCATGTACATGGATTATTGATTTCCCTCTAGTTTTTCAAACTACCTTTCCGAATAGCCTTCTTCCATGCTCAATGCCACAGCTCTAAAGTAAATATATTTTCTATATGTAATTGCATCATCCCTGCCTGAGTTAGCCACTAGCATCCGTGCTAGACTAGCATCCGTGCCAAACTAGTATCCGTGCTAAACTAGCTTTTGTGCTACAACATATATATATATATGTGTGTGTGTGTGTGTGTGTATGTGTGTGCATGCTTGGCTTGCAATTCTAACATGCAATTACATGAACTAAACTCATCAAAATATCCCAATGCACATCATCGAGCATGGAACATATAGTTTAAGTCAGGATTCCCTTAAGGATAGAGCCGGTAGACCCAAACAAGATCGCCATTCCAAGTAGACACACAGCAGCAGCTGTGACTTTGTGCCAAGATGCATGGTCCTGCGAACCTGGGCTGTATAGGAACATCAATGGTGGAAGAATCATGGAGACCGTGCTCATCCCTAACGATCCACATAAGCCAAACAGCGATGCTAGGTCATTCACTAATGTGTCCAGCAAGATCACAACTGCTGCCGCCACAATGGTGATGATCTGGTGCCGATAGCAGAGCATCCAACTACGAAGAGGTGCATTCTTATCTGCTTTCATGACGTTTAGCTGCGCACGGCATGCAGGCGTTCCAGGTACCTCGGACGTGACAAGGAGAGCGATCACGGTCTCAAACTCCTTGACAACCAATAAGTTTATCACTGCACCACCACCTGGCTTGTAAGACAGGAGAAATATTATCCAGCTAGCACGACTACGGCTTAAAATCCAGTTCCACTGTCTGAGAATGCATTGAAACAGACCCAGCATTCTTCCCACCAGGAGATCACAAAAACCCCACTTTTGGACAGGGAAAGACCACAAGGGCAGAGCACTTCAAGCGGGCAACTCGCACAAGCAGCCTGAGCGGAGATGTGCAATACAAAAACGAGGGGCAAACCTGGGTATAACAAGGTGATAACCACCACGAGCATAAAGGACCAAAAGGTGACCCAGCCGTTACTCGCTGGGACCATGAAGAGCACATTGCCTTCGCCCAGCATACACTTTTTCCCCCAGGCGAACACACAGAGCACGGGAACGAGAATATATAGCGTGCAGCACAGCGCGGTGGAGGCCGTGACCGGTCGCAAGGCCTCGGAGGCGTTGCGCGGAGTAGGGCGCAGATCATTTGCCATGCTCAGCACCGCGGCGACGCTGGAGTAGATGAAGCAGATGGCAGCCCCCCCACTAAGGAGCGCATCGGCGTCCCATATTGCAGCTGGCACTTTCTCATCCCCTGCGCACCACACGCACCACATGCATGCCTATTGTTGTAGATCGACCTGGCGAAAGTTTGCGTGCCAATGGGGCTGGATATATGCAGCACAGGACAGCAAGCGCCTCCCCGGATTCCGGCTCGGAACGTTTCCAGAAAGCGCCGCTCTGCAAAAGCGGCGCTGCACGTCGGCTTCGTGGAATGCCGCCACCGTGTTTGCTGGCGGCAGTGATGCGTGGAAGAGTGCATCACCGTGCGCAGGGCGTTAATGATATCATCACACAAAGCTCAATAGCACTTTCGGGTGGCAGGCTGGGCCGCAATCCTAGCAGTGACGCTTCAAATTCCTCAGAGAGGGCCCGATGGTTGTGCCACGTGTCAGAATACATGGGTCCTCGAGGTAAGTTACAGGGGGGGGGAGGGGGGGAGGTCCTGAGTAACCACCTGAAGCCGGGCCATGATGTAGGAGACGCTCGGTAGCAATGACCACCATGGAGAAGCAAAGGATAATGCACGTGGAGACCGAGGCCGTGGGGATGTGACGCAACGAGTGCTGCTCTTTAACGAAGCAGAATGGCATCATGAAGCTCAACATCAAAGTCAGCAGGACTGCGCGCCTCGCTGGCGGGAAGGGATAGTCGTATCCACCGGTGAAGTACCACGCAGCGATATCCGCTAGCAGGTGCACTACAGTGCTCATGTGAGCGGCGTTGGCGGTGAGGCAGTTCAGGCTCATAGTACTCGCCGCCACCACCAGCCCCGGTCGTCCTAGCACATGGAGGGAAAGCTCGCTACAGCTGGCTTGCCGACCATCGCCGCGAGCAACTAACAGAAGCCACTGACTGCCCACAGCCACAAGGAAATCGCTGCGCTCAGTAAACTCATTATCAACTTTGAAACACACCATTAAAGTGCGGAGATCCCCAAAAGCCACGCAAGGCCTTCTACTAAGTCAGCAAATAATGACGCCTGACTCGATCACTACAAGCCCTCCTCGACCTCCACCACCGGCTTGCCTTGGCTCATTAAGTATAAACCTGGACCTCTGGCATCCGTAACACTCGCGCCACGTGACAGACTCTAGCCTCACGCCCGGCGTTCGTCACACTCGCACCACGTGAGAGAAGCCTCACGGCCAGCGTCCGCCTCAATCGCACCAGGTGAGAGACACTAGCCTCACGCCCGGCGTCCGTCACACTCGCACCACGTGAGAGACTCTAGCCTCACGCCCGGCGTCCGTCACACTCGCACCACGTGAGAGACTCTAGCCTCACGCCCGGCGTCATTCAACCTCGCACCAGGTGAGAGACACCCAGCCTTACGCCCGGCGTCCGTCCACCGCACCACGTGACAGACTCTAGCCTCACGCCCGGCTTCCGTCATATTGGCACCACGTGACAGACTCCAGCCTCACGCCCGGCGTCCGTCACACTCACACCACGTGAGAGACTCCAGCTCACGCCGGCGTCCGTCACACTCGCACCGCGTGACAGACTCCAGCCTCACGCCAGGTGTCCGCCACATCCAGCACTCACGACAGACTCCAGCCTCACGCCCGGCGTCCGTCACACTCGCACCGCGTGACAGACTCCAGCCTCACGCCAGGTGTCCGCCACACTCGCACCACGTGACAGACTCCAGCCTCACGCCCGGCGTCCGTCACACTCGCACCACGTGACAGACTCCAGCCTCACGCCCGGCGTCCGTCACACTCGCACCACGTGACAGACTCTAGCCTCACGCCCGGCTTCCGTCACACTCGCACCACGTGAGAGACTCTAGCCTCACGCCCGGCGTCCGTCACACTTGCACCAGCTGACCGACTCGACCCTCACGGCCCAGTAGTGTCCCGCTCACACAATTTGAGAGACTAGAACCTCCGGGCGAAGATTGTATGACTCAATTAGTGCAAAACTCAGACCTCACAGCCACGATAGTCCCAGTCACGATGTATCGCGTTCAGCGGAGTTTCTCCACACCTGTAGTTAGTGATGATTCCGAAGAGGAAAATGAGAGCCGCCCCCACAGCCCACCCCATCGATGCCATTATCCGAGGCTGTACGAAAACACCCACCCCCAGCGACATCGCCGCCAGGTGCCACACGCTGTTGGTAAAGCTTCCCGCGCGCAAGAAGGGGAGCCCCTCGCCATGGGACTTCCCGCTCTCTGGTTCATCCCGAGAGATGGCGTCTGGGTTAACCGACCCATGCTCAGCATCTGGCTCGTCCACCATTGTTGACCAGCACCCGAACGGCCGGCCGCAGGCCCCGCATGCACCGTGCGGTGGCGATGCGTCAGCCAGCAGCGGCTGCTGGAGTGCTTCGCGCCCAGTCGACATACCCTGCGCACGTGTGAGCACCCTCAAAAGCCCGTGACACGTGTATCATCTCTTGCATAGTCGACATACCCTGCGCACGTGTGAACACCCGCAGAAGCCCGTGACACGTGTATTATCTCCTGGCACAGTCGACAGCGAGGCGTTTCCCCTTCAAGCCATCGTCCCTGGAGGTGCCTTGGCCTGCTTGGCTGCGACGAGAAACATCCAGAAAAAGAATTGCTCACGCGCCGCCCAATACAGTAAATTGCACAAGGCACAGCTTGAAAGCTATTACCAAGCTAAACATGGTTTTCCTTTCAACAAGAAGAGAAGACGAATTCAATCAGCTTCCAGCCCCCCACTGGATGTTCATTCTATTCTTCACAAGTCCAATGATACTCGCTGATCACTGGAAGCTTCATCTCACCTCAGATGGATTGATAGGGACTACACCACCTATCCCTTGATGTATTCCGTGACGGAGACAAGCTGCCAATGTTGGACTTGACTTGTGTCGGCTTCCAGGCTGTTCACACACGGACCTTGTACTCACTGTACGAAGTAGATACTTCTTTGAATACGCTGCTACTTGCTTGTTCCGAGTTTCATTTGCCATCTCAACCTACAATTCAACTTACAAGGAACGGTGAACGCAACCCACCACTCGGCATACGCAGTCCGTTTGACAATTTGCAGCCGATTAGCGCAAGTGATCAGGGTACAACGCATTACGGCCATACGCATTTCCCTCCGACATACTTGCATTTCCTATTCACAGCTTGCATCCCACAATAGCCTCTACGATGTTCCAAAATTCGAAAAGTGAACAGCTCCTTTCGGGGAAACTTCCGCCAATGCTACTCAGAACTAGTCTAAAGGCAATAGTAAAGCATGTAGTAAAGCATGTTTCCTCCGGCCGCCCCTAAGGGCAGACTTATCCGCAACTTCAGTTGAGCAATTGAGGATAACATATTTACCGATATCACGAAGCAAAGTATTCGGTGGCGCGCTCTCGCTGTCAATCTTCCATTTTCATATGGGCTCGGTTAAGGCAGCCAGCATGGCAAGGTCCTTCGATGAAGAGAACTGGCAAGCCTACGGTTTTAGAACTTGACTTGCTTGAAACTGCGCAAAGCTGCTGTTGAGTTCACGCCGCCTCAATAATCTTTGGAGCTATATGCGTTGGAAGTACAGAGTATACACCGTTAAGATTGTGTAGCGTTTTCACCTCCACACCTTTATATCGACTGGCCTGGTGCTTATGATCTTGTAGATTGCGGACAGCAAAACAGCAAATCGACAGTTTTTTCTTCCATTGCGATTGGTGGAAACACTCTCACTGTGGAAACCTCGTTCAGCGATTTAACATTTATCACGGTTGGTAACGTGCGGTGGCGATGGCGCTGGTGCCTGAAGCCACACACAGCGGGTTGAGCGTTACAACTTCCTACTTGTAATAACAGCACGAACACGAGAACAGAGAACGACACATACAAGAACGACACCTACTCGAACGTGTACTCGAAGTCTGCGACCCGCGGCCGAAGCGATCGATCCGCGATATTCGCGTTTCGCGAGCAGGGTCGTCGTGTTACAATTGAAGCCGAGGGGTAGGGGAGTAACCGATTTACTTTAGTAGTAGCGGAGCAGGCCATGGGAGCAACTGGATCTCTCAACACCGTGATACGTGAGCTCAGTTGTTGCGCCCGGACAGTGCTTCGTCGCGATTCTGGTCTCTGCGTATGAGATGTATGGGGCGTCGCGTTGGGGGCGTTTGACAAGAAACAAGATATATCGATATATATAAGGATATATATATATATGTCGGGTGCTAAGGAGCAGAACAATTTCGCAGGGGCGGGTGTTCTCGGATACTAAGATGATATAAAATACTCAGTTGAGGGTTTTATTATTGTCCACTACCCACGCTTAGGTACATCGCGATGTACCTAACTATACGTGTACGTTTAATGCCGCGGTGAGCCAAATTCTCGACGCGGGGTCGTGTGGCCCATTTCAGCCGTTGATGACATGTCCCTGTTGGTCCTGAAGCATTTGGTTTATGGTATTTAGCTCAATACGATAGTCTAGGCAGGTCATCGATATTGACAAATTTCAGAAAATGTACATTTTCAAAACTCCGAAAATCTTAGGTACATCCCTTAGGTACATCGCGTTTGATGCATGTGTACGACCGCTGAATGATGAATATCGATGCAAATTTGTTACGATGGTATTTAACACCCCTTAGGGCAGTTGTAATTTCAGGGGTTTGCACTTAAACACCCAAGCACGCCTTCACTCGACACGTGGTTGTAGGCACCTAAAACTGATCCCACAGTATATGCATGCACGAAAATCGATATTCCGCCTTAGGGTTTCGCACGTACGAGTGAACGATATTCATCAGGTGTGGTTAGAGGCTTGCATGGAAATTATTTAAAGCATCTCATAATGAAGGCTCTTGTAAATTATTGTCGGATTTCTGCCGTTCGCTTGCGGAACTCCACTTGGAGTTGAAGGCTGCAGCGTGTGCCTTCTTCACCTCGCGTCCTTGGAGAAGCTGCCCTATTGCGCGACGAGCGGCCATGTTGGATACGTACCGCGAGCAAGGTCAATAGCGCGAATTTTTTGGATTCTCTAACTACATATGAATTATATTTTATCAAGGTCTACTACCAGAATCCAACCGAACGTTCACAGAGAGAACAATGCCGAGCTTGCCGAATATGGCGGGAAAACATTTATTTTGACCTGATTTTTTTGTTTTCTTCAAAAAGAGTGATTTTGAATGCATCAGAGCGTATATTGTACGGATCGGATCCGAATGTTGGATCATAATATCGATAGAAGAGGGTGTCTATTGGTTAATTGTCACTACAAGGGGCACAAAACGTCGGGTTTGGGCCTTGATTTAATATGTACGGCTTAGGTACATCGTTCTGTACCTAAGGCCCTTGGGTACATCCCCATGTACCGAAGGGTAGTGGACATTATGGCACACTGACAACTGTGACAACGGACACTGGTGACATCTCGGGTTGAGGGGTGACAGACAGGAGACCCACTGTGCCCCCCTACGGTGGGGGCAAGATTGGGTTCCCCGTGACACCACCTCACCCCGTGGGGCTGAGGTGTCACCAGGCAAAGAGGCAGGAGCACTGCAGGGTCTAGGAGCCACACCAGCTCGGGCAATCCGGCATGTGCCATCCCAAAGTGTTTGAAAGTCCATTGCTAAGCTAATCTAAAGAACTCAGGTCCCTCGAGGGTCATCACAAATCGTGCAGGCATGGAGAAGGGTCAATGCGGAGTCGTGCTTTGATGTTTAATCCTGTTTCGCCGCCGACCAGGATGTCGTAGCTGTACCCTGGAAAGGCGGGATCCACGGAACAGGGCGGAGAGCCGGCCAATCGGCGTCACCGTCGTCCACGGAGGTGTCGGGCATGGGCTCCGGCTCGTCACGATCGGGCAAGGGGCGGAAAGGGAACGCGGCCGGCTCATCGTCGCCCACGGCCGCATGCTGCAGGGAACGAGGCGAGCCATGGCCCGCCGGGGCATTGGGGTTAGCTGCAGGCGGTACACCACCGGCGGGCCGAGCCCAGGCAGTGACCGTAGGGCGTACCGGCGCCGTCGGCGCATGAGGCGGCGCCCTGGAAGGCGCAAATGACGCGGTGCACGAGAAAGGGCACACCCCCTTTGTGGTGAGGTGGCCATCGGTGACGCCCCAAAGGCGGAAGCACGTGATGCAAGGGTGCCCGACCCCCTCCCACACCAAGTAGGGGATGCGGGGGTTCTGGGCCGGCTTCCAATCTCCAACGGGCTTGACGATGCCGCCGCGTGTGTGCACGGAGTTGAACGTGACACCACCGGCTCCGGCCGCCCGCGCCCCGCCACCACCAGCGCCTGGGGATGGAGAAGAGGCAAGGCGGGAGAGATGCCCCTCGCTCTGCCACACCGTGGCAATGCGGAGGGCGAGGGTGGAGAATGTGAACCTGTGGCCAGCGGCGAGCTCACGTAGTACCACCAGATAAAGTGGGGACACGTAGTGCGGGGAGCTCGCCGCCGACCGGCTGAGGACGTGTTGAAGGTCTTGTACACGTCCAACGTCGTCGTAGCCGGGATGAAGTCGTTGATGCTTGTCGCCCAGGACGCGGAGAACAGTGAGCTGCGGGGCGGGGTCGGCGGTCTCGTCAATCTTGGTGTCCCGCAGCTTCGTCCAGAAGCGGAAAGTGTCGGGGTCCGTGGTGGCCTCGACGTGGAAACGAAGGCGCTGTAAAGCGCAACGCCCATCGCGTGGTTAAACTCGAGCGGACTCCTGGTAGAGAGCCGGAGCCGTGCCGTGGAGCACGCCCTTGAGGATGATGAAAATGAGCTCGTTCAGGGACCAGTGGTACTCGAGGTACTCGTGCTCGAGGTCGAAGAGCTTGTCGTACAGTACTCGTAGTGGGAGATGGGGGACAACACGTGACGAAGATTACCAAGAAGAACGGCGAAGTCGGTCTCGGAGTCAGGGCCGTCGAACGTGTAGCCCTTTTGCGGCTTGAAGCCATGGGAGCGGAGGACCTTCACGAGCTCCTCACCGTAAGTGAATGCGTAGTCCAAGCGCTCGCTGTACAGTACTCGCACTGTTGTGATGCGCGGACTGGGGTGGACTCCCAGACCGAGGCATCGCGATGAAAATCGGCGGAGGTTGCAGCCAGCGAGATGATGAACGTCGGCTTGCTGATGAGTGCGGACATGCGCACCACCGGATCGGGATCTTGACCCGGCGTCCGAGAACCCCTCTGAGGAGTAGGGGCCGCAGAGCCGGGGAGTGCGGAACCTGCAGGCGTTCCAGATGCAGCCGCGGCACGCGCGGAGCGGAGGGACTCCACCACAGGTCGAGGGCTTCGCCGGCTGGACGCCATCGCTGGAAGCACGTAGTCTGGATTGGTCGAAAATGCGCAAAAGCGGTACAGTAAGTCGCGGTCTATAAGAAACGGTACCTACAAGAAACCACCCGCTAGATTTCTCGCCAAAAACTAAGAAACCCATAAGAAACCACCTGCAAGCAATTTCAAACCAGAGATGTGAAAACCCCCCTTATTAAGAAATCGAGACGCTAGTTTCACCGAACCCTATACTCATATTACACATATCTTTTAAGAAATTGCCGAAATCAAGCAGCATGGAAAAGTATAGTGGTCTTTATCGTGGTTGGTATATCACACATTAGCATTATGACTAAGGCGATTTCGCGTGGGGAATAATTAAGCATATAGATAATGCAACTATGATAATAGCGAGAGTTGGGCATATTACTGTACATATATACAATATCCAGCTTGGTCGTACAGTACTACATGTGCTATTCAGTTTGGCCTTACAGCACATATACTATCCAGCCTGGACTTACAGTACCCATGAATCCAGTCTGGTCGTATAATGCAATTGAGTGTCTCATCCCGTAACATCACTTAGCATAACCATCGCATTCAGCGATGTGAGTTGCATGCATCAATCTACGTTGCCTTCTGCAGTGCTACCCAACCAAGATCCATCTGTGGCGTTAGCCATTTCAGCCTCAGGCAGACCACCAACATACCTATATTCACCGAGGCAGTGGCTCGCTTCACGGTCGTCCACCCCATAGTAGACATTGAAGCTGACCCCGGACATCTAATAAGGCCCCTAATAAGAAACCACGTAGGCTAGGACGAGCCTGAGACAAGTTATAGATATAGGTGCATCACTGGCAATCTGGCATCCAATAAGAAATCGCTACGCTACGTCTGATCTACAATGCATCATTCATTAATACTTAAATAAGAAATTCCACACGCTAGATCAGATCGGGGAACTGAATGATGCACGATTAAGAAATATTTCACGCTACAAGAAGATTTTCGTATGTGCACCAATAAGAAATCGGCATCGCTAAGCCCAAATTTTCGGTCCGTCAGATTAAGCCGCTAGCGCTAGCGAAAATCCGCCGGCTTCTTATAGACCGCGACTTACTGTAGGGCACTTCCGTAGCCCAACTTTCGGATGGTTTGACGATAAAAACGGGTCGCGGCCGCGATCTCCAACGGTGGCCGGGGACGGGATGTGGTTGCTGTCGTGAGGACGAAACAGCTGCCTAGGCGGCGGTCGGGATTTCAAGGCGGGCTCGACGCGCTCCAAGGACCAAAAGTAACCAAACCGAACACCCACAAGTGGTGGCCGATAACCTGACAAGAAACAAGATATATATATATATAAGGATATATATATGTCGGGTGCTAAGGAGCAGAACAGTTTCGCAGGGGCGGGTGTTCTCGGATACTAAGATGATATAAAATACTCAGTTGAGGGTTTTATTGGCTACTGCCCGGAGCTTCAGTACTGTTACAAGTACCGTAGTAAAATAGACGTAGCCGGCATTAAACTTGGTCATATAGGTCAAACCACATCTCAGAAAATTCATTTATGACCCTTTTGAATTTCTGAAAACGTGTATACATGCCACCATCAAGTTTAAGGTGGTGTATTTTGAGCGCGCTTTCGATGGGTAAAATGCCTGAAAATAATTTATTTTGCTCAGTACTGTTACAAGTACTGAACACTATAACCCTTGAGAGACCCTCATGCGAGGCCTTGGAGGTCAAACCAACCATCATGTTTCGATATTGGAAGGTATTGAAGATATCTAGCGAGTCACTTGCGTGATTGATATGAATTTGGGCCCGCGCGGTGATGGAATATGACCCACACCCGCCAGAAATCCGAAATTCGCTTTTTTCAATGACGAAAATTATTGAATTGGCTCCGCGCGAACGTGTGACATAAGAACATAAGTCACAGTATGGCGGTCGTGAAGGCTTCTAAAATTCGATATACATGTATAGATGACAAATTTACTTGCTCATGGCCTTTCCATATGCATAGCATGCATTAAATGCGTCATTCCTATCGCCAAGCGTGGTTGTTGGCGGCCCCTCAAACATATCATTTTCCGCACACCCAAACCCAAACCCTAAACAGCCATAACTTCCTCAATACTTGGAACTGTGTGACCTATAAAGTGTTATGTGACATTTGTGTACATTATGAACGATAGGAATGTAAAAAATCTGTATGTGTATGGCTGTAACACCCAAATTTTGAGCCAGGACTGATTTCAGCTCCCCTGTAGTGCCCCCTCCCATGCTAAATTCCCCGAAAATTATTTCCCCCTACATTATGCCGCAAAATTAGTTTCTCGTAGTCCAAAATATTATTTTGAATCATGTTTGGGCGATGTACGTTGCTTGGGTACCCGTTGGGATGATTACGAGCATGCTACTTGTGTATGCGTACTGGTACTCTGTCTACCAGGCCCTAGCACCTCGTCCCCACCACTCAATCATGCACCTCCATTATCAACCATGCCCAAATCAGTACGTCTCGTAGTCCGAATTATCATATCAAATCATGCCCGTGCGATATATGGCGCTAGGGCGCCCGTTGGGGCGATTCCTAGCATGCTACTTGCGTACGCGTACACCTGTGATGACAGCGAGGTCTTAGCGCATGACCGACACTCAGCCATGCATCCCCGACAACCTATAGGCCCAGTTTAATGCTGGTTATAGTCCAAAATATTATTTTGAATCATGTTTGGGCGATGTACGGCGCTTGGGTACCCGTTGGGATGATTACGAGCATGCTACCTGTGTATGCGTACTGGTACTCTGTCTACCGGGCCCTGGCACCTCGTCCCCACCACTCAAGCATGCACCTCCATTATCAACCATGCCCAAATCAGTACGTCTTGTAGTCCGAATTATCATATCAAATCATGACCGTGCGATATATGGCGCTAGGGCGCCCGTTGGGGCGATTCCTAGCATGCTACTTGCGTACGCGTACACCTGTGCTGACAGCGAGGTCTTAGCGCATGACCGACACTCAGTCATGCATCCCCGACAACCTATAGGCCCAGTTTAATGCTGGTTATAGTCCAAAATATTATTTTGAATCATGTTTGGGCGATGTACGGCGCTTGGGTACCCGTTGGGATGATTACGAGCATGCTACTTGTGTATGCGTACTGGTACTCTGTCTACCAGGCCCTAGCACCTCGTCCCCACCACTCAATCATGCACCTCCATTATCAACCATGCCCAAATCAGTACGTCTCGTAGTCCGAATTATCATATCAAATCATGACCGTGCGATATATGGCGCTAGGGCGCCCGTTGGGGCGATTCCTAGCATGCTACTTGCGTACGCGTACACCTGTGCTGACAGCGAGGTCTTAGCGCATGACCGACACTCAGCCATGCATCCCCGACAACCTATAGGCCCAGTTTAATGCTGGTTATAGTCCAAAATATTATTTTGAATCATGTTTGGGCGATGTACGGCGCTTGGGTACCCGTTGGAATGAACATTTGCATGCTACTTGAATCACGTTGGATCGCTTGGAATATAATAGGTTTTCACATGGAAGGTGGAAGTTTACAACAATATATACAATTGGTATCATGATACCAAATTGTTCCATGATATGTGAGTGATTAGATATGATGTCTGCCTTCAATTTGAATGCTTTCCCACT
This sequence comes from Cymbomonas tetramitiformis, assembly GCA_001247695.2. Classification (NCBI taxonomy): domain Eukaryota; kingdom Viridiplantae; phylum Chlorophyta; class Pyramimonadophyceae; order Pyramimonadales; family Pyramimonadaceae; genus Cymbomonas; species Cymbomonas tetramitiformis. The sequence goes on along the minus strand of LGRX02002683.1, from coordinate 6,156 downwards.
TGATTCGGCGGTGTGGTGTGCCTGAAAAAAATTATTGAAAGAGGCATGTCATTTTCGACATATTTGTCAAGCAGGTAATCCGGAAAATCACTGCCCATTGTGTTATATACGTCCAATGAGAAGCCTCCAAGTGGAATATCGACCAATGGAGCATATGGCAAATTAGTTTAGGTCATAAATGTGCCAAGATATGGATGGTAGCCCAACCGAACCAACGGAGATGCCTGAAAAAATTCGCGGGGATTCAGTACTTGTAATAGTACTGAACACGATTTCAATACTATTACAAGTACTGCCGGGCAGTAGCCATTATGGCACACTGACAACTGTGACAATGGACACTGGTGACATCTCGGGCTGAGGGGTGACAGACAGAGACCCACGCCCTCGCTGGGGGGCAAGATTGGGTTCCCGTGAGCGTTGCCGGTGCGAAGCTGCGTGCTGGTGGAGGCAAGGACGAAAAGTATAAGTATACCGTAAGTGGGTATGGAAGGTCTAGCAAAGGAAATGCTGGATTCGGTGACCCGTACGGTCATAACTTGCTCTGACTCCCGTTAGCTGTACCAGTACTCGTACAGTACTAGGTGACAGATACCTAGGTCACAGACCGAGCTTTATATTCGTTTATCTTTATAACCAGTTTATTACACTTGTATGAACTTATTCAGCGTGACACCCGATATATTGTCGCCTCAAATATATCTCACAGATTATGGGGTATCACCCCGCTTTCTTCGTCACTGTTAGCTTTGCCATGATTGGCTAAGCTATTCCGACTGGCGGGGCGTCGGGGCCTCGCGAGGTGTTGATTTGGCCCATTTAGAGCGTGCGGCTTGCGCTATGTTACGGTGAGATTTTGGATTGGGACTTTCGGCTTATCCTACGAGTGTCTGCGTTGGAATTTGTTTTTGACTGGGCTTGATCACCCTTGTCGACGTCTCCTTGGCCGCCGCATCTTCGACTTCGTTGGTTTCGTTCGACCCCTTTCGACCTCCCACTCCGTTACTGCATTGCCGGCGCTCGCCACCTCACAAATTTCACCTCGCCTTTTCCCCAACGCCCCTCCTATAGGATTTAATTCTGATGACTTCATCTTCAGTTGGAACACCGGCCGTGGGCGCTAGGAATGCGCCTAGATTCAATTTTTGCTAGAAACGTGGGTGCTCGCTATAGGAGCACTCCGCAGTCGGCTCATGTTGCGCTTGCTGCAGCTGACAGGACTCGAGGCAACGCTGTTTTGCAATCGTCATGGGACATCGACGTCGTGAAGCGCGTCGCGAAAGGCACCTTGGGGAACAAAGCGTCTTCATTTTCCGGAAGTGAACAACATCGTCAACTTCTTTGGGATTCTTTGGTTACTGCCTTGGAGAGTTCTTTTGTCAACAAGGACTCCTCCAACGAGGACATTTTTGACCTCGTGGACGTCGACAAAGAGGCACACCCGATTTACAATGACATTCTACTTCGTTCTTTGGTCTCGTTGACCACGCCCCACTCTCCAGCTCGAAGGTGGGTTGATGCGTCGGCTAGAATTTCTCCGCGCGACGGTAAGCGTGCCCTCCTTGAGATTACCAAGAACAGACTATTGGGAATAAATGAATCTCGATCGTCGTCTAAAAACCTTCATTTCGACACAATTTTCGTCGTCTAAAAGTTATTGCCACGTCATCTGAAACGTGCCACGTAAGCGACACGTAAGCGACACGTAAGTCGTCCCGCAATTTTTATTACAAAATATTACTCAAATTATTTATTTGTGCATGATGCTTTCGTACTCGGCGAGTCCCGGTAGATTTTGTTGTTGCATTTTTGTTCATATGCGTGCATATCATCATGTACAAGTATGCAAATATGGGTACATCCATGTGCAATTTAGGCCAGCATGCACGGTACACGTTTATGAATGTGCGTATTCAGGTGCTTCAATTCCCGTAAAATACGTTGCAACTGAGATGGGTACTAGCATATGATACACAAATCTATAACATCATACAAATTTAATCAATATACACCAAATATTTGTCTATGATGTCTTCCAGGCAAGAGATTTCGATCATTTCACAGTGCTAAGGCTATTATATTGCTGATACATTGGAATCTATATCTTCAATCCACAATTATTTGCGGCACTTGTAGGTTTTAATTCCCTCGATAGCGAGGTACACTTGAACAAGGATTCTAACTAAAATTCACTAAGTTTTACTAAAAAATCGAGAATGGTCCTAAAGTGTCAAAATGCCTCCTAAAGCTGGGTAATTGGGATTTGGTGTCCTAAACACGCCCCTAAAAGCCCCTAAAAGCCCCTAAAAGCCCCTAAAAGCCGCGGAGACAGGCGAGAATCTGAGATCGAGAGCCTAAACGCTTGTATAAATTTAAAGAAAGGCTAATCGACGTGTATAAATTGCGAGAACATGGGGGAAGGCATACAGTCGCGGTATAAATGATAGAAATTCCATGGCAAGCAGGTGATGAGTGCATGAATATAAACTAAGATAATAAGATAGCGAAATCGCATGCATGGCCATGGCCGTCATCACGACGAGTCGATGGCGCTTGCGATCGATTGCGCACGATGATGATATGCAAGGCGAGATATCCCGCCTGTTGCCTGCGCCACACCAAGTCGTGTTTGACTTGAAGTTCTTTACGATTTGAAAACGAGCGGTTGACTCTCGCAAGAGAGTTAAAAAAAAAAAAGCAGCAAGCTGCAATGGAGAAAACGGGAGACAGCGGTCTTTCTTCGAAGAGGCAAAGGAGGTGTGTTGTCACCTAGGAACCCTACCTTACTTGGGTACAGAAAATCTTCAAACCCAACAGAATTTTGTGGCACTAGCTCAAAGGTAGAGCACCAAACCATCTTGGTTTGGAGGTCTCGGTGCAAGTCCGAGGTGCCCCACATTAAAGGTGCGCTATCTTTCTCGTACCCCTTTTGTTTGGAGGCGAAAGCCTTCTTTTATTTTCTGCCAAGATTCGCAGACCATTTGCTGGCGGGAAAACGAGAAACCTGCCGGCAATTGTGACGCAACAGGCGCTTTCCTTGCGAAGAACTACCCCGAATTGCGTTTTCATTTGCGTTCATCGGACATTTTTTTCCGAAAGTTGCGTATTCCCTTGGGTAGGTCATGCCTTTGGTCACAGTTTTTGCAGAGGTGCGTTTTCCGGAACGACGGTTGACCGGACGTGAATTCTAACTTCACGACGAAGTTCCCCGTGAAAAATTAGGACATGTGGTACGTTTTACATTTGCGTTTGAGTTTTTCTTTGAAAAGATGTGTTGTCACCTAGGAACCCCACCTTACTTGGGTACAGAAAATCTTCAAACCCAACAGAATTTTGTGGCATTAGCTCAAAGGTAGAGCACCAAACCATCTTGGTTTGGAGATCTCGGTGCAAGTCCGAGGTGCCACACATTAAAGGTGCGCTATCTTTCTCGTACCCCTTTTGTTTGGAGGCGAAAGCCTTCTTTTATTTTCTGCCAAGATTCGCAGACCTTTTGCTGGCGGGAAAACGAGAAACCTGCCGGCAATTGTGACTCAACAGGCGCTTTCCTTGCGAAGAACTACCCCGAATTGCGTTTTCATTTGCGTTCATCGGACATTTTTTCCGAAAGTTGCGTATTCCCTTGGGTAGGTCATGCCTTTGGTCACAGTTTTTGCAGAGGTGCGTTTTCCGGAACGACGGTTGACCGGACGTGAATTCTAACTTCACGACGAAGTTCCCCGTGAAAAATTAGGACATGTGGTACGTTTTACATTTGCGTTTGAGTTTTTCTTTGAAAAGATGTATGTGTTGTCACCTAGGAACCCCACCTTACTTGGGTACAGAAAATCTTCAAACCCAACAGAATTTTGTGGCAATAGCTCAAAGGTAGAGCACCAAACCATCTTGGTTTGGAGATCTCGGTGCAAGTCCGAGGTGCCACACATTAAAGGTGCGCTATCTTTCTCGTACCCCTTCTGTTTGGAGGCGAAAGCTGAAAGCTTTTGTTTGGGGTGCCACCAGGTGCCCTTCGTGAATGTTGCCGCGATTTCGAGGTATGTAGCAACGCATGCGAACCTGTTGACCAGGCTCTTTGTAGATTTGTAGACGATCTATTTTTGCAGAAGGTATCCATCTTGTGGATGGGAATGACGAGGAACGAACCTTCTTTCGAAATGGAAGCTTTGCAGCCTTTTTATGGAGTTGTTATCCCTTGAAAAACTAGTAACAATTTTTTATGTGTGCATGAATGGAGAGAGCCTTCTCCTTTCAAACTTTGAGAACTTGCGTGTTACTCACCCGAAGTTGTGCTAGCCATGCCTGAACTCTTGTGCAGTGCCAAAACCGTGGATCTCTCGTGTAGTGCCAAGCATTCTTGAAGCCTCTCATGAAAGTCATAATGAGAAGGTAACAACTTTAGGCAAAAACAATAACAGTTTGCGAAATTTGCATACGGACGTGTTCCCCATACTCGCTCTTCCATATCGCACTTGTGTGTCCGATGCGTCTTTCTTTCTCCTTTGCTTTCGAAGTTCTTTTGACATGCGTAGTCACGTATTATTCAAGTGGTTAGCGACTCACTTGATTTGTAGGAATCCGTAGTCACGTATTATTCAAGTGGTTAGCGACTCACTTGATTTGTAGGAATCGTTGTCCTTAAAGGGGCACGTGCCATAGTAGCATTCATGGTGGCCATGATCCCCGTGACAACATTTCGCCTTCTAATGACAATTGCATGGATCTATTAGGAATCTTGAATTTTTTGTTTGAGTAGGTTGTCAAGTCTATAGAGCACCCTCTTAGCGTGATCTTTAAATGTGAGTACGAAAAGCAAAGACTTCGAACAAGGACAGTCAAAGACACAATGAATAGCTCGACTTGTAGCCAAGCGTGCGCGTGTTTACCACTGGCATGTCTTTTGGCTCGTCGTGCTATTCATTGTGTCTTTGATCCGCCACCGGTGTAGGGTCGGGTGGTGGGTAAGTTGTAGACACTAAAGTGTTTACAACTTACTCCGTCTTTGGTGTAAGGCCGATGGTGCCATGGTGTCCCCTCAACAGGGTTGTCGACTTGAGCCAAGCGTGCGCGTGTTTACCACGGGCATGTCTCTTGGCTCGTCGTGCAATGGTGTATGGTCGAATCAGACATCGATCAGTATGGCCGTCGTCAGTTGGAGGGGGGTGTAGAGTTGTAGACAAGGTCGGGTTGGTGGGCGTTCGGCTCACGCACGTCATGCGCAGGCGCACCCTCTAGTTTACCCGCGCCAGCATTGCACTTATGGGATCACACCCAGCCTGTGTACGCAGCTCGTGGGAGGGGCGGATGATGCGAGGTCATGGGAGGGAGAGTCGTTTGTCGTGTGGCCGTTCAGTTGGAGGGGGGTGTAGAGTCATAGACAAGGTCGGGTTGGTGGGCGTTCGGCTCACGCACGTCATGCGCAGGCGCACCCTCTAGTTTACCCGCGCCAGCTCTGCACGCATGGGATCACACCCAGCCTGTGTACGCAGCTCGTGGGAGGGCGGATGATGTGAGGTCATGGGAGGGAGAGTCGTTTGTCGTGTGGCCGTCGTCAGTTGGAGGGGGGTGTAGAGTTGTATAGACAAGGTCGGGTTGGTGGGCGTTCGGCTCACACACGTCATGCGCAGGCGCACCCTCTAGTTTACCCGCGCCAGCATTGCACTTATGGGATCACACCCAGCCTGTGTACGCAGCTCGTGGGAGGGGCGGATGATGTGAGGTCATGGGAGGGAGAGTCGTTTGTCGTGTGGCCGTCGTCAGTTGGAGGGGGGTGTAGAGTTGTATAGACAAGGTCGGGTTGGTGGGCGTTCGGCTCACACACGTCATGCGCAGGCGCACCCTCTAGTTTACCCGCGCTAGCTCTGCACGCATGGGATCACACCCAACCTGTGTACGCAGCTCGTGGGAGGGGCGGATGATGTGAGGTCATGGGAGGGAGAGTCGTTTGTCGTGTGGCCGTCGTCGGTTGGAGGGGGGTGTAGAGTTGTAGACAAGGTCGGGTTGGTGGGCGTTCGGCTCACGCACGTCATGCGCAGGCGCACCCTCTAGTTTACCCGCGCCAGCTCTGCACTTATGGGATCACACCCAGCCTGTGTACGCAGCTCGTGGGAGGGGCGGATGATGTGAGGTCATGGGAGGGAGAGTCGTTTGTCGTGTGGC
>LGRX02002682.1:0-45160 GCA_001247695.2 Cymbomonas tetramitiformis | reverse complement strand
CCGGAACTCGGAGAGGCTTTCCGCCATGCCCTTACTCAGCCCTGACTCAGCCCTGACTCGGCACTGACTCAGCACTGACTCGGCGAGGTGTGAGGACGTGTGTCGACTGTGGGGGGCGAGGGTACACGTTTGACCGGCTCAGAGAGTGAGCTGATCTCCGTCATGGAGAAACACGGAATCGGAACGGACGCCTCGATCCCGACCCACATGTGCGTCCCTGCCTTTGGCTGTCAAGCAACGCCTTGCAAGCATGCTCGGCCTTGACTAGAACCCCCCTCCCTCTCGCCCTTCTGGCGTCATCAGTATCGGGGACTCACTGCCTCTCGCCCTTCTAACGTCATCAGCATTGCCCTTCTTGCATTCTCGGTATCGATATTGTGCCAACCCTATTCCACTCTGTCACGGTTGCGCCTTCGCCGGATGGAAGCTGGCGTGGACTGTGTGGCAACGGCCCGAGCCGATGTCTCCATCAGTTGCTGTGGTTGATCGGGCGAGGCGCGTCTCTGCGGTGGTTGATCGGGCGAGGCGCGCCTCTACCTGTGATAGGGTGAGGCGCGTCTCTGCCTGTGAAGGCGCGTCTCTGCCTGTGAAGGCGCGTCTCTGCCTGTGATCGGGCGAGGCGCGTCTCTGCCTGTGATCGGGCGAGGCGCGTCTCTGCCTGTGATCGGGCGAGGCGCGTCTCTGCCTGTGATCGGGCGAGGCGCGTCTCTGCCTGTGAAGGCGCGTCTCTGCCTGTGATCGGGCGAGGCGCGTCTCTGCCTGTGATCTCTGTGAGCTGCTTTCTGCGCGAGACATGCTCAATGCGTATTTAGGGTTTACAGACAGGCGACAAGGCTCCAACGAGCTCAGCGCCTGCAGCACACGTGTGAAGGTTGAAGCCCTTGCAGGAGAAGTGCCCACTGCTGAGCAGCCGCGAGGTTAAGCGGAGCGTGCGCTGCGGTCTGGGGGGGCGCAGCAATAACATCATCGAGCGAAACTACGTAAAAGTGGAGTCCGGGCGCCGGTCAAGCCTCTGTCTGCACTGATCCCATCCCTGATCACGTCTGCCACCGGGAGTGCTGCCTGTCCGGGCTAGCCAACAGTCAAATTGCTATCGCTCGGACGGGTCTGGCTTGGGTCCCGTCCGTGAGAACCTGATGAAGCACCTTTTCTTGCGATCTCCTCCTTGATCAGCAGCGTGCCGCTGTTTGGGCCATACCTCTTTCTAGGCCGTCTGAGTTGCTCTGCACGCACGCTCAGCTTCCGCCCTCAGATCCAGAGTGCATCGCAGATTGATGATACACCGCACGATGGGAGGGGCAGTTTGTGAAAAATGACGCCGCAGACTCCGCCCGATGGGAGGGCGGTTGGGAAAATAACGACGCGACTCCGCCGCATGTTTGTGAAAAATGAACGCATCGCAGACTCCGCACGATGGCAGGGGCAGTTTGTGAAAAATGAACGCATCGCGTGTGCATAACAAATTCCAATAATGACTCGCACGCCTCAGATGTGCGGGAACCATCCAACATGGTAAGGGGCTATTCTGAGCATGCCTGCTATCCAGCGCCATTCTTCCTAAACGTCTCTGGTGCTGGGGAATCGATCTGCGATATTACTGCATGCTGATTATATGCCACAATCCCTGAATTAGTGCTGTGTGGGCTTCAATTTGCGTATTATCATCATTTATCACACCTTTGCGCGTGATTTTTGTGAAATGATGAAAATTGGGGACCCTAGGGTCATCTTCGCTCACTGCATGTTTGTTGTGATTTCCCAAATCCTTTGCGGAGAGCCCGCACTGATCCCACCCGAGAGCCGCGCAGTGTGAACCACAGGAAATTTGTCTGTACAACCTTCAGCATGTATAAGTCGTGGAAGTGGACATATTGGATCGGTGTTTGTTTTTAGAGGATCCTCCCGGATACATTGAGATGCCCATATTCAAAGAATGTTGAATAGGTCATTGCAAAATTTTCACATCTCACAAGCGACTTTTTTTTTAGAGACGTGGGGTTTGGGCGGGAAACACCCCTCCCTACATGAAACCCGTAACACCCCTCTCTACACGAATCACGTTACACCCCTCCCTACATGAAGCACGTGACACCCTCCCTACATGAATTACGGGACACCCCTCCCTACATGAAGAATGTGCCACCTCCCTACATGAATCACGTAACACCCATCCCTAGATGAAGCACGTAACACCCCTCCCTACATGAAGCACGTTTGCCAATTTTGTGGAGCATGCATCTGCATTCATCTCGCTCACAGGTCAAACTGAACCCAAGATGCGATCAGCACCGTGTCAGTAAGCTTTGATAACAACTTTGTCTCCACTGCACCCTCGGATCTCTCTGAGAGAGGAGGAGCCGGCGATCATGTCTTCGGGATCATTGGCCGCTCCTTCCATATCCAGTGCATCGACGGCGCGATTGCCGGAGTGTGGATGCCCATCAACGGTAAATAGGCCCCTTGCCAGTTCCAACGAGCCCGTCTGTGAGAGGGAGTGCTGAAGCACCGCTGGGTGATGTGCTGACAGGGTGGTGCCCACGCCCCTGGGAGTCACCCTCATCAAAGGCTACCAGGTGTGCATGTCGAGCCATTGCATTTCCCCGTCTCCTGTGACACCTTCTCCTCGGTGTTGTGCGATCTCCACCCTTCTACGCCTTTGCGGTGAGAGAGGCATCGGGGACGGCGCCTCGGGAACCACTCAGCAACCACAGCAGCACCCGCGGCGCACATTATCACACTTTTCACAAACAAGTTCAGCAACAAGTTGTGTGTCACGGCCATACAGTCTCTGTTAAAACAAATACTTTACTTTCAGTTAACATTCGGAATCCGTGTTACATAGAAAAGTTAAAACAGCCTAAATAATCATGGTGACTATCCAGTAAAATACTGCAACGACCCAGGCAACGAATTGAGCTGCAAACAAAGTTTGTATCTCCTGGGAGTACTTGGTAGAGATATGCAAAAGCTGGTAAGCCAAAACGCAGAAAACGTGCGTCGCATTGAAAGGCTTCCTGCACTCGAAATAGTCTGACATAAACAATGCCAACTGAAATATGCCGTAACTGAACCCGGTAAAAATAAATAGTAACATAAGTATCTTGACAAAAATATTCTGCCGCTTCAGAAACCCCTCAGTCACAACCTGAAGGTCAGCTACATTTGGTTGTGGTAACGGATCCGAGGCAGCCCAAAGCTCCGCTTCTTTACGTTCATCCTGCTTGAAGGTGCGTGCGTTCCCAAACGGAGAGGCGTTCTGGTATCCCCGTTTCACGGCGTCCGGCCAGTTGTCGTCCACGCCAGGACCCGGGGTCGCATGCTTGTTCCGGTTGGCGTACAACTTCCCGGGACGTGCACGAGAACGGACGGCGGATGTCGCAGCAGCAGGAGGAGGAGTGTCAGCCACTGCAACAGTGTAAAAAAAGAGTTAGACAAAGTCACGAGTGATGGGAAGAAATTCGCGGGCGGAACGGCACGGCACGCGGGCGGAACATACTTGCTTGTGAGGAAAAAGTAAAGTCTTTAAAAAAGGTTCCTGCACGAATGACATAAGAAAAAGGTCAGTGCTTACCGCCTAAAAGGAAAGCTCGTCCTTGGGGTCTTCCGCGGTATATTCAGATGCGGAACCCGACAGTTGCGAGTCAAAGCCGCTGAGGTCTTCACCGTGAGACTCGGATTCAGAGTCAAAGCGGACGTGACGGGTTGACTCTTCCAACACGGGCTCGCCAACCTCCTGGGTGTATGTGGGGTCATACGATAGGATCAAGTCGGTCTTATCAGCGAGCTCAACTTCATACTGTGTCACTTTACCCTTCACAACGCCAAGGCGGTCACATTTACGCTGCACACCTGAAGGGTAAAGTGACACAGTATGAAGTTGAGCTCGCTGATAAGACCGACTTGATCCTATCGTATGACCCCACATACACCCAGGAGGTTGGCGAGCCCGTGTTGGAAGAGTCAACCCGTCACGTCCGCTTTGACTCTGAATCCGAGTCTCACGGTGAAGACCTCAGCGGCTTTGACTCGCAACTGTCGGGTTCCGCATCTGAATATACCGCGGAAGACCCCAAGGACGAGCTTTCCTTTTAGGCGGTAAGCACTGACCTTTTTCTTATGTCATTCGTGCAGGAACCTTTTTTAAAGACTTTACTTTTTCCTCACAAGCAAGTATGTTCCGCCCGCGTGCCGTGCCGTTCCGCCCGCGAATTTCTTCCCATCACTCGTGACTTTGTCTAACTCTTTTTTTACACTGTTGCAGTGGCTGACACTCCTCCTCCTGCTGCTGCGACATCCGCCGTCCGTTCTCGTGCACGTCCCGGGAAGTTGTACGCCAACCGGAACAAGCATGCGACCCCGGGTCCTGGCGTGGACGACAACTGGCCGGACGCCTTGAAACGGGGATACCAGAACGCCTCTCCGTTTGGGAACGCACGCACCTTCAAGCAGGATGAACGTGAAGAAGCGGAGCTCTGGGCTGCCTCGGATCCGTTACCACAGCCAAATGTAGTTGACCTTCCGGTTGTGACTGAGGGGTTTCTGAAGCGGCAGAATATTTTCGTCAAGATACTTGTGTTACTATTTATTTTTACCGGGTTCAGTTACGGCATATTTCAGTTGGCACTGTTTATGTCAGACTATTTCGAGTGCAGGAAGTCTTTCAATGCGACGCACGTTTTCTGCGTTTTGGCTTACCAGCTTTTGCATATCTCTAACAAGTACTCCCAGGAGATACAAACTTTGTTTGCAGCTCAATTCGTTGCCTGGGTCGTTGCAGTATTTTACTGGATAGTCACCATGATTATTTAGGCTGTTTTAACTTTTTTGTGTAACACGGATTCCGAATGTTAACTGAAAGTAAAGTATTTGTTTTAACAGAGACTGTATGGCCGTGACGCACAACTTGTTGCTGAACTTGTTTGTGAAAAGTGTGATAATGTGCGCCGCGGCGCGTCACAGTTGGGCACGGGATTCGAGGCACAGACGCTGCTCGCGTGCTCTGAGGGCGAACATCGCTTTCGGGGGGAGGGGCCCAATATCGGACAAGGGATTTGCCCCCCCCTCAACAGCACATCTTATCGTCTCTAGGGGGGCTTCCTCACCCCTTTAGCAGTTTACCCCCCCTAAGCGTTGCTGTAAGTATGTTTTTTTTTTTTAATTCTAGGGGCCTAGCTAGCCCCCCCGTAGCAACACGCTTCAACGCCGAGAGAACGCCCCCCCTTGCGATCACCCCTGTAAGAAACAATTTCTCTTTTGCTCGAATCCTCATTTGCCAAAGGCAGGCACTGCAATACATTTCATTAAAATGATTTTGTAAAGTGTTTAAAATGCATTTGTGCTTTTAAATGCTTTCTAAATTCAAGTTTTTTATGAGATGTCCAGACTGTCTGTGCACGTCACCAAAAGGAAAGAGTCCTCTGGGTCGGGAGCGGTGGGAAGAGCAAAAGGAACAGAGCTGAACAGGCGTGTCGCTTCGTGGCTACTTGTACATCCTGTTTGTGTCACGGAGCTACATGTGTCATTCGGCTCTACTGCAGCAGGAGTCACGGATTCTGAAAGTCTGAAACCACAAAAATTCTGTTGCACTCCAATTTGAACATTTCTCTTTTGCTCGAATCCTCATTTGCCATGAAACCAAAGATGAAACTTTGAGGCACACACAAGAAATCTGATCTCTGTCACTGTGACCATGTTAACCAAGCGAAGTAGTAGTCCATGTCTGTGTCCCTCAGAGCTGTCGGGTCGATGTAGTGTTGCACTGCCGAAGAGAACTGTGACCAGCCTCCCAGGAAGCACACTTTCTCCATTGTAACACCCACAGCTCGAGCACACGTCGTGGCACCCTTCCGGGTGCTGTGTGCAGAAAAGTGACCTCCTTCAGGAGGTCTGCAGTCCAGCTCGCTGAGAGCTAGACCAATCCAGTCGTTTGCCACGGAAGCCTTGAAGTTCCTCGGGTCCTCGGGTAGCAGCCAGTAGCCGTCAGGTTGAGTCTTCGCAGAAATGCTCCAAGCTGTGTCACGGTAGAACTCCCAGTGCTCGATCAGCTCCTTCAACAGAGCCACCCCCTTCCAGGGGATTGTAAGGCGTCGCTTCACTCGATGGTGTCGCCGACCCTTCTCCTTCAGCAGCACCACTGAGAACTCATCGTCGCCACATTGAACGTGCTGCCGTGACAACGAGGTCCCCGTGTCCGGTCTGCCGAAGGTCACGAAGGCCACCACCACGTAGGTCAAGGCTCGCAGTAGCTGCAGCTCCTCAGGCGATCTCGGATTGAACTTCAGCGCTGCTTCGTGCACCCTTCGTACGTGTGCTGCTGGCAGCCACGTCCGCTGGGTCTCGATGTTCTCCTCCTGCACGGCCAGCTCCGCCTGGATGGTAGCCATCCCCTTCACAGCTCGGGTCACAGAGCGCCCCTTCGCCGGTCCAGGGTGACCAAGGTCCTCGTGGTAGTTGTTGATGGCGGACAGGTACGGCTGTAATGATGCCGACTGGATGTTCCCGTCCTCCAACGGAGAGGCGATGTACAGCGACACAGTCGCCTCCGACGCTGGCAGCCACGGCCGTTGGTGCAGCTCACAAAATAAAATGAATCGCCGCGCCTTCGGTCCGTAGTTGTCCTTCGTCGTGTCCAGCAGTGCCTTTTGCTGCATCGACACCGCCAGTTCGGTGAGCCGGGAAGGTCCCAACTCACCCCTCCACCGCTCACAAAGTGAGCGCGTGAGGAAATTTTGTACAGCACCACCGCGCTTGTACTCTTCGTAGTTGCCTCCGCTGCTCCGCTCGGTGTTCTCGCCGTCCGCGTCTGTTGTCTCGTCCGTGCTGTTGATGATTTTGAAGTTCTCTTCGGACAAGTCTAGCGTCTCCTCGTCGCCGTCGTCGTACAGCACGTGCGCCTTCCCGTCCTCGTTGAACTCCTTCACCACACCCGGGTAGAAGCAGTCATCGTCCTCCCAGAACACCTCGATTTTCGTACCCACGGTCACCTTGCTTGCTGTCGTACTCGTAGCAGAGCTTCTTCGTACTTCAGCAGCGTAGTAACTCACGGGCGCGCCTCGATGAAGAACATCACAGCGTCCCATTTTGAGGGCCCGAGCAGCTCGGACCCTCCCAGCCTGCTCGGAGTGAACAGGTCCCTGCGCCGTGGCATGATCACCACCTCGGTGGCCAGGGCTTCCAGCTCTCTGAACCAGGACTGTCCCGGCCAGTACGGAGCCACCACCGTAGCAGCGGCCCCCTCCTCCCGCAGCTTGTGCGCCACCTCGTCCAGCAGCGCCCACGGGGGGTTCACCCAATTGTTCTCCCCCCGCCAGTCGTACGTCAGAGAGTCCACACCTTCGCACTTCGGGTCTTTCCACGCAGCGTAGTACCGAGGAAGCTGCGCGGAGATCTCGGAAGCGAACCGGTCGACTGTGTAGGGCCCCCACTGCTTGTTGGCCCACACGAACCAGTCCCGATTCAGCCTCCAGTCGTCCAAATCCTCGCAACGCGAAAGGTTGTCGGCCCACACGTTGGCCTCGCTGCGGATGTACCGAGCCTGCAACTCGATGTCGTGCAGATCCAGTAGCAGCCAGAGTCTCCTCATTCTCCTCATCAGGTCCGGGTTTCTGGAGGTGAAGTGTGACAGCATCGCCACCACCGCCTGGTTGTCGCAGTAGAGTCGTACGACCTTGCCCTCCAGCTCCTGCAAGAACGCCTGTACGGTCTTGTACACGGCCTCCAGTTCTAGGTGCGTAATGTGCCAGCAGCGCATCTCGTCTGGCCAGAAACCTCGCGCGGGGAACTTCAGGTTCAGCACTCCTCCCCACGCCGTCATCGAAGAGTCCGTGTGCACCTTCGCTCTCGTCGGGGATCTCCAGATTTTGCGTCCGTTCCACCTGCTCATCACAGGCAGCCTGGACCACCATTCTAAGCGAGTCCCCCCGAGCTGAACGTGAGATTTTTACCTTCGCTCCCCAGCTGCGTTTCTCCGCCAGCACGAAGTAGAGCTCCCGTAGGTAGAGCCGCGCCGCTGGTACTGCCAAGTACACGGATTGGCAGAGTCCCGTGAAGGACGCCAGTCTCCTGGCAGGAATCCACCTCCAATTTCTCGCTGCGTCGCACAGGATCTCCTTCGCCTTGGCGTGGATTTTGTGCACCCGTCGTTCTGTCACACGAAATTGTCCCAGCTTCAGGTCCACCTCCAGCCCGAGGTGCTCCACCACCTGCGTCGGCTCCCAGTGGCCCTTCTTCTCGTTCCGCCGTAGGCCAAGTCGATGAAGCACCAGTTGAACTTTTTCTCGACGCAGAAAGCCTTCTCGCTGAGAGTCGACCAGCACCAGAAAATCGTCCATGTACGGCAGTACTCGCATTCCGCTGTGACGGTTCGCGTCCCCGCCAGCACCACCGGTCCTGCGACGGACTGACCATCGCTGTCGTACTGCGGAACCGTCCCGCAGTCTCTTGATTTCTCTGCGATCCTCCGCCGCCTGTGGCGAACGCAAAGCCTCCACCATCACGCGTACGAACTTGCAGAAAACTCTCGGAGAGTCGCTCCATCCGAACGGCATCGCTGAACATTGAAGCAGGTCCCCTTGCAGGTCGAACTGCATGAACTTCTGGAAGTCCGGGTGGATTCCCAGCGCGTGAAAACCGTCCTGGAGGTCGAAGCTGAAGCACCAGTCGCCCGGTTTCGCCAGTCTCCTTAGTTTCTTCAGCGTCTCCATCTTCACACGATTTTTTACACACCACTGGTTCAGCCATCGGAAGTCCACCACCAGTCTCCACTTGTTCGTACCCGGTTTTGGCACCAAAAAAGCGCGAGAAACGTGAGATCTTCTCGTCGCTCTCGTCCAGGCCCCGTTCTCCAGCAGCCTCTCCTTCTCCGCGTCCAGCCACACCTGCTGCTGCCGCGTCGCATCCCTCAGTGACACCCCGTGGTCGAACGGAGGCGGAGGCCCGCGCTTCCACCTCAACTTCACCCCGTGAGTAATCCATTGCATCACCTCGGAACTGGCGCCCGCCGCGCGCCATGCTCCCCTCCGCTGTCTCACCTGCTGTTGCAAGGTGAGTTTCCCCCGTCCAGCGCCCGGAGAGGGCTGTTGCGCTGGAGGGGGTGGCGGTACGCATATCACGCATCGGCCGCGGGCTTTCCGCCCCGGCCCTTGTTGCCGCCTTTGTCGGCAGGCTGCTTCGTACCGTCCTTCTCCTTGTTCTTACGCTCCTTCCAGCGGTCACGGTCCCGTGGATCTTTCGCAACCCGCGTTTCCGCGCTCGCCGCGTTCTTGGACGCAATGTTCAGCACCGCTCTGCCGCGGTTCTTGTCGAAGTCGTTCAGCCATTGCTGCAACACCTCGTCCGCCACCACGCCGTCCGCTGCCTGGTAGACCCTGTCCTCCACGAACTGCAGCTTTGCCCGTAGAGCTTCTTGTCCTCCCCGCTGCGAAGAACCAGGCTCCTGCTCCAGCTGCCCGCGCAGTTCCAGCATCGTCCAACGGTTGCACAGTAAAGCGTACACGCCGTGGACCGAGTTGGTAACCTCGTGGAAGTGTTTCTGCCAGTCTCTCAGTGCCAATCCTGAGTCCTCATGTTCGTCCAACGTCTGGTTGCACGCGATCACCACGTCGTGCAAGTAGGACAGCGCTGGAGCCAGCACCATGCACTCGTACTTCATGGAAGAGTTGGACTTCTTGGAGAGCGCGTCGTACGTCTTGTTGCCGTGTAGGTCGTACAATTGCGGCATCCTCGTTGCCAGTGTCGCCGGACGCGTTGGGAACGGGTTGACGGAGGCTGCTGGCACGTAGTCCAGCTTCTTCCTTCTCTCCAGAAGTTTCTCGGCGGACGTGGCTGCGGATTCCGGGTCAGAAGTCCCAGGCTTCGCCGCCACCTTCGCCTCCAGCTCAACGTTGATTTGTGCTTGACGTTGAAGCTCGGCACGCAGCAGCCGATGATCTTCTGCCTGCTGCCTCTGCATCTCGAGCAGCTCCCCTTGCTGCTTTTGCATTGCCAGAATTTGTTGTAACAGCACGTCCTGAGTGGACGGTGCTGCCGGGAAAGGGGAAGCCTGCCCGATGTCCGGCTTCCCCGGGAGGGGTGGGAATTCCTCTGCAGACTTGCCCTTCGAAGAACCGGCCATTCTCTCTCCCTCAGAGGAGTAACAGTGAAGTCAATCGTACTGTCGTAGTCGCTGTGAAGTCGTCGTTTTGCAGTCGTAACGCCGTCCCCGCGACTTCCCTGTCAGATCTCCTGTCGTCGTTCGATCGCCGTCGTACAACCAAGTGGTCTAGTCACTACCTACTCTACTGTCTTACCGGTGAAACAGGTGGAGAAAATTACAAAATCGGATTTGCAGTGTGCCTCACAGAGTACCGTAGGTACCCGTGAAGTTCCTGTTTGCAAGAGCAAAAGGAACAGAGCTGAACAGGCGTGTCGCTTCGTGGCTACTTGTACATCCTGTTTGTGTCACGGAGCTACATGTGTCATTCGGCTCTACTGCAGCAGGAGTCACGGATTCTGAAAGTCTGAAACCACAAAAATTCTGTTGCACTCCAATTTGAACAAAATTACCCGAGGCGGAGAAGCCGGTCAAAGTGCGCTTCGTTCTCTTTGGGAACCGTCGACTTCTTGCGCCCGGGCTTGCACATGGCGTCCACTAGTGCCGCGCCCCCCTGAGGGTTGAGGGGAGGCCGGTGTGGTGTGCAATGGGCGGCAGCGCATCGACCCAGATCTGTGCCTGCCGCTGGTGCGCAGCCACGTGGAGCGGCAGATTGGGCTCATCGCGCAGGGGGAGGCCAATTACGAGGAGGTACGGTGCCAGTGCCCGCGCCACCCGTCTTGGGCTGCCAGGGGTGCTGTGGGCCTGCTCTGAGCACCGAGCTGCCGCGCAGGTCGTGAGGCACACCATCGCGCAGCTGCGGCAGAAGTTCTTCTTCTTCCAGGAGCAGGTGCACAAGATGGACGAGCTCTTCGAGGTGCACCACGTGGCGGGACCCCCTTCCCCGCCTGTTGCCTACCGCTGGTTGCCCTCCTGGACCTCTTCTCCCAGCTAGCAGGCTCGCAGCGGGTGGGCGAGCGCTCTGAGACGCAGCCATGCGCCGCGCGTGCTTGCTCGGCGCGAGTGGTTCGTACTCGCCTCGCGCTGTGGGGGGGTCAAAAGCGGAGGGAAGGCGGCTGATTGGCCGGGGTGCAGACACAGGGGGTTTCAAGGGTACTGGGGTTACGTGGTGTCCCGGGGCGTGGGGGGGGGGAGGGGGCTGGTAAAGGCCACGTTCACCTCGCTGGCTGAGACCGGGAAGCCGCTGAGCAAGTGCGGCATCTGCGCTCGCTACATGAAGTACATTGCCGCGCGCCCCTCCCGGCTGTATTGCCCGACGTGTGAGGCGGTGCGCCCGAGCTTCTCCCCGAGTCTCGCGCGCGCCGCCTGCAAGTCCGGGAACCCCATCTTGCCTGCGGTGTCCGGGGATGCCCGCCTACATCGTACGAACCGCGATCCGTGTTTGCTGGGGAGCATTTCTGCACTTTTAGCTCCGACATGCCATACCCGTGCCCCTGGCTGCTGACGCGCTGAAAGCCTCGATGTACGGGGTCAAGATCCGCGGCCACGAGGGGAGGGCCCCCGAGGAGGCCCCCGAGGAGGGCGCGTGGCTGCTGCTCGGGATGACCAGGTGTATGCAATGCCTCAAGGGGGCATGATCAAGCTGTACAAGGTGCGGCGCCGAGGAAAGTTTGCTGGGACGGGGCGCGCGCGCACTGCACCTTGTGAAGAGCCTAAATCGTTGTGCGGACAGTGAATGTGATCTGATTAGGGGCGGGCATCCATGTTGACACGTGGCCACACCGAGGCGGCCAGACCGCCAGACCACGACGGCGACGGCCGCAGCTTGGACATGCTGCTTGGTGCGGACTGATGCCAAATGCCGCTGGGGAGTGGAGGGTGGAGGGGTGGGGGGGGGGGTGGGGGGAAGCGCAGGAGATCACGTGTCCTCTGGATGGGTTTGAGCTGGTGCTATACGTGTTGTCGGGGGAAGATGGTCGAAGCTACCCTCTCTGCCCGTACTGCTATAGCCACCCGCCCTTCGAAGATATCGCCCCGGTGAGCGCCACATCAAAATGTGCCCACGTGGCGCCATCGACTTGGCTGGGAGGTTGGGAGGGATCCGGGGATTCACAGCGGTTTGACTTTCAGGGCTCAAGCTTCTCCGGGCTCAGAGAAACGGAGGCGAGGGCGAAGTTGACAGGAAGGTAGGGGCTTGCCCGGAGACGGTGAAGAGGGGGGAGCTGCGCACGGGCCAAGGCAGGGGCCCTCGTTGACCAGTTGCGAAAAGGCGGAGTGGCGGGGTGACAGGTATACGGTGGAATGGGGGGAGGGGGCGCCACTCGGAGTGGTGGAATGCCTTGCACTGTGTGCCCGCACACCACGTGCCCCAACTCGGTGGCACAGCTCGGGGTGTGCGGCTGTCCTGAGTGCGAAGACGGCGTTCTCGTCCTCGACCGCAGCAGCGCCCCTAAATGGTCGAGCGCTAACCTCCCTCCTGGCACCACCCTGCCGCCCCTGGCCTCGGGCCGTCTGCCCATTTGCTGCAGGCGCGCTAGAGGCGCCCGCGGTCATCCCCGGCTGCAAGCACATCTCGAACTGCGGGCCCTCTGGCCTCTCACTTCGCCTTGAGTCTCTTCGCATGTGGCTCGCCCGGAATGCTCTGTGCGCCCTGAAGCCTGTCCACACGTAGATCTTAATAGCATGCTCCACGCTGAATCGAGGGTTCACATTTGCCGGATATTGATGGCAACGTGGGTTGCCCTCTGAGGGCGGTGGCGGTGGGGCCCGCACATGCGCAGGCGGCTGGACTGTAACCGCTGCGCTTGCATGGTTGGCCTGCCACGTGGCGCCCATCACATCCGTACCACGGAGGACAAGTGTGGAGAGTGCGGCTCGACTTGCCTCGAGGTAGTCGCAGCAACACAGGGATCGGAGGGCGCTGTGCCCCCGCCTGCCTTGGACGGTTTGAGAAGGAAGTGCGGCTCTACTCGCCTCGGGGCCGGGCCCGCACCTTCTGCCGGGGGAATGCGGCGCGCAACGCAAGAAGCGCCTACTCCGTCTGCTGCGCTTCTAGATATTTTCTAGAAAATTTCTGGAAATTTTCGAAATATTGTTTCTGCCGAGTGGTAGACGAGGCATTAAGGGTGTAAGAGGCCTGGCAGGCCCTGCTTACCTTAGGGTAGACGAGGTAGTAGGAGGGTAAGAGGCCTGGTAGGCCCTGCTTACCTTAGGGTAGACGAGGCAGTAGGGGGGTAAGAGGTCTAGCAGGCCCTGCTTACCTTAGGGTAGAGGAGGCATTAGGGGGGTAAGAGGCCTGGCAGGCCCTGCTTACCTTAGGGTAGAGGTACCAAGTGTATTGATAAGGGGAAGGGTGTATCTCCCTCATTCACGATACATGCAGAGAGAAGTGGTATGCAGGGCAGGCAGCTGTACTTGCCAGAAGGTGGAATAGAGCTGAGTTAAGGGGAAGGATGGCTTTCTGTGAGACCTTGAGGTCGACGCAGCATGGACGACGCAGCAAGAAGCAATGATGAGGGGATTGCGGAAGAGTATATACTCCGCCCGCCATGGTTCTGATCAGAGCACTTAGGAGAATGGAGCTCTGTCGTGATTTGAATCTCTGACGAAGAGGCGGAGGGCCCAGGTGAACTTCAACAAGAAGGACTCGCCTCTTGCGGGAGACGCCACAGTGCATCGGGGGTGTATTTTATGTGACGAGCTGCTGCACTCCCGCATCGAAGTGAAGCATGCCAAAGCTACATTCGGGTGCGTGTCCCCAAACCTGGTCGCTAGCCTAGTAGCGAGCAAGAAGAGGAGACAGGGGGAGATGGGGGTGGGTGCGGTCACCCGATCAATCGATGGATATCCTGCCTGGAAATAGCGCATGCCCTTCTCTGCACCCGTAACGTAAGCATCCGTTGTTCCCAAGCCTCTCCCGAAGAGCAAAATCGAGCTGGTTTTTGCGAGGGGTTCTGCTTTTGTCCATCCACCTTGCCGGCAGAACTTGCTGGAAACGCTTTCACATGGACATGTAGGGTGAACGCTAGTGTGCACGCGCACTATAACTTGAGGTCTTCTTTCGAGTTGGCCTGGGTCTGGGCACCCGCATGGACTCCCGTAGGGGCTGCACGGGGCGACCTCTCAGTGGCCCAGACCCTTCTTGTTTCGGGTAGTGGCCCAGATACAATTACTAGGAGGTGTGCAGGGGGGCAGGGGGGTATCTCGCCCTGTTGGGGGTATCTCGCCCTGTTGGGGGTATCTCGCCCTGTTTGTGTGTGCCGCATCTATTCAGTAGGAAGGCGATGAGCTTCAGTTGGCCACATTTCGTTTCGTGTGTCTGCACTCTGTGTCTTCCCTTGATCTCTGCGGGGAGCATTGTGATTCCCGCGTGTATTTAGTATGTTTCCCAATCGGATGTCCGTGCCGGCGGTAGTTGGCACTTTTCTTGCGTGCCTAGGACAGGTAGGGGAAACCTGGGTGACCCTGCGGGGACTTGACCTCGCGGGGGCTCCACTGCAGCCGGGTTCCTGTGTATCGGCTACCTTGCCTGGGCTTGAGCACCGACATGAAACGTTTCCATAGCAGACCTGCAGTGCAAAGCTGGAAGAGCAGAGCCCGCGGCTAACCCACATTTTCTTTTTTGACGAGGATGCTTGTGAATGTGTGTGGTATCTTGTCACGGCCCCGCCCTCTTCGTGAATGCTTCTCACTTCCACTGGGATGATGGTGGGCTGGCGTTTGCCCGTGCCGTTCAGTGTTTGCTTGTCCTGTGACCGATTTCTTTGGCACCATATAACCACAGAATGTCGGCTGCACTATGTTCCCACACCCGGAATCAAAGGACTCAGCACACACTCCGGGACACTTACCCGAACTTTCCGGAGCTCATTAGTGGAGAACGGACCCCCTAGGCTTCACAGACCCAGCTGAGCGCCTCTACAACTGCACTGTCGGCGCACTGAAGCTTTGCCACTGAAGGTGGTCTACTTCTACCTCCCATGCTGCCCGAGCTATCTCCCCATTACCAAGCCTGCACTCATAATCAACACCCTGCTCCTCGCCTCCTCCAAAGCCTGGTCTCGAGAAAGCTTGTCCACCCAAATGGACATTGCCTCCTTCAGACTTTGAGCTCCCGCCATCGAAATGCGCCTGCAACCCCCACATTTGCGGACAGCGCCTGTTGTTGTGCATTGTTCCTACCCGAGGCCCTGTCTTCACCGCAAATGCCTGTGTGTGTCGAGCCCTCGCGGCACCCAGTAGTTCACCAGCTGGCCATCGCCTTCCCGCCAGGCGCATGTGGGTGTGGGTGCACTGCGTGCGCGGAAGTGGTTTTGGACTTCCTTCGGTGACGGATCTAAAACCATAGAGATAGAGCTCTCCGCATCCGAGGAAACTTTGTCATTGTACCCGGCCTGCAGGATCACGTCATTTCACACGCCGTTTGTAATTGGCCGATATTCGCCAACCACCACTGCTAGAAGTATTAGCCACGGGGACCTTCGCTTTCCCAGGCTCACATATACACCCGAGAGTCTGGGTGGTGCTCCTGCCAGGCCCGCAGACAACGCCTGAGGGAAGGGCACCCCAAGCTCGCCAAGTTTCACCGGGCCCCTCCGATGACACGACATGTGCTATTGCATGTTTGGCCACATACTATCATCCATGCTGCTTTGTATTCGGTTTGAGACCTGTCGATGTCTGGTGGCATCTTGGCACGGCCCCGCCCTGTTGCTCCTGAGCCGATCCCCTGAGAGCAAAGTTGGGTCCACATCCAAGGGGTCGGGTACAGATGTCCAATCTGGCTTACGAGCATGGAGTTCGACCTCTGCTGATCTCCGCGGCAGTCACCGGCATTGTTGAGCAAGAAGGGGCGGCAGAGAGGTTCCGGTGTCAATAAACACACTATACTTGTACTGTGCATACTGACACTGTACCGTATATACAGTATTGTCAGTAAATTTCCTGCATGCTTCTCACATCCACTGAGATGATGGTGGCTTTTGTTAGGCCGCATGCCGCTCAGCATGTGTGTGTGTGTGTGTGTGTGTGCTTGTACCGACTCCTTTGGCACACCGTAGCCGCAGAAGACCGGCTGCACTATGTGTGTGTGTGGTATCGTGTCAGGGGCCCACTCTGTTTCTAAACGTGTTTTACACCCACGGGGGTGATGGTGGGTTGGCTTCGGTTTGCACGCCTCACGCCGTTAAGTGTGTGTCCGAGTATATTGATCATGCACTTAGATTCAACGTTGTCCCAATGGTATTAGTTACAATTGACATATTTCAATACTTGAATTGCCCGCTTGCATTTGGCACGGGACTGGTCAATTCAAGATTGTGGGCATGTGATATTTCAAATTAGGCCTTTGATGATCGATCAGCGATTAATTAATGCATTTGGCCCTGATGCCCCTGTACCCTCAGCATCTGTTTTGCAGCAGTATGCAGTGCTTAACTTTTCTGGCATTCGTTTACGATGCAATGGGCGGGTGGATCATCCATGCAAGCAGGAGAAGACGTGGCGGCGGCCGAAAGGGCGGGCGTGGGCGTGGTCGGGGGGGTAAGGGGAATGAGGATCCTAAGATGAGCTTTCGAGACTTCTGAAATGTCTAGAATCGTATCCCATATCCCAGTAAGCTGCGTGATGTTATCGCTCAAAGAGATGAGATCTAAACAAAATTTAAACTACAATTGTCTAATAAATAAATAAATAAAGCTCCCTAGTAACTTCCATGTCGTGTCGTGTGAAAGGATGGTGCCATATCTGCTGCTGGTCTCAACACTTTGAAGCACCGAGCTAAGTGCAAACACACACTTCTTCAACAGGCAGCACTGAATATTTTGTGCCACCCATCAAGCATCTTCACCCATTCGGCTATACCGCTCCAAACCGCTTGAATACGAAGCAACACAGGTAGCATTCACAATACCACCGGTGTGTAGAGTCCATTCGTTCTTATTAATGTTTTAACGCCTCTCGTCCACGTCGACAAACTCTACCGCGACCCGAAGTTTTCTATGTGTATCAATGTTGGGTTGCGAAGACATGTGCGCAACCCCTGCTCGAAACGCGCACGAGGCGCGCGAATTCACGATTCGAGGCATAGCGCACACAACTTTGCAGTCCATCATGACTGGCGTGCATGATGTTTCAGACGGTTCTTACATTTTTATCTGTCATTTTGTTGAGGTTTAAGATCATCTATAATCAAGATTTTGCTCAGACTTTTGCTCAAATTTCAGTTGTAAGGGAGTTTGAAAGAGTTTCAGGTTTACGTAGGGTTTGAGTGTTTTAGGGTTTTGAGGAATCCCCTAAACGGAAATGTATGTTCGGCTAGTGAGGGGGACCGGGGGGGCTAGGTGTTCGGGCTAGCTGATGCTATGGGAGGGCTCAGCTCGTGTCCATTTTTTCCATACCCCCCCTATTACATTTACAGGGACTTACGGACAAGTACAGGTAGGTCGGGTACAGGGACATACAGCATTGCTACCGGGGAGTACAGGCACTTGCAGGTACATACAGGAGGTTACAGGGAGTACTGGGAAATGCAGGGGCATGCTGGCAAGTACTGTTAGCTACTGGTAAGTATTGTCGGTTACTATTGTAGGTTGTAGTATTGTAGATTACCGGGGGTACTGTCCTTTACAAGGTACTTCAGGCAAATGCAGGCCGACACCGGCGAATGCGGGTGTGTACCGTCATATAACGGCATATATAGGAGAATACAGGAGCTTATCGGCGGTTACAGGGACTGTCACTGGTGCTACCGGCCTGTACAGGACGTTACTGGATGTTACCGTCAAGCACGGTACCATACAGTGACATAAAGGTAAATATAGGCGAGTACCGGCAAGTACAAACAAATATGTTCTATTACAGGAGCCTACCGGGATATACTGGCATGTATCGTCACCAATTGGTAAATACAGCATATGCGTACCGGCGAGCGAAAGAACCTACTGGTATCTACCGGTGTTGGAAACTATACAACAGCCAAGGGGAGAACGCTCCCGCGGCAGACATAGAACGAACTCAATAATTGATAAACGGACGAGATAAATACTTAGACCGACACAAGCAAGCAGAGTCACCAAAGATGACACACTGAAAATGGCACGTGACAATACGAACATGTCACAATGCCAATTCCAGCACACCACCTCATCTGAGGTGGCTCTACAAGTTGCGCATGTCACCAACCTAGCTACTAGAGTTTACATATAATGAGAATGTTTAAGTCTAGTGGCTAGCAGATCACACGTGTAAAGAAATGAACAAAGGATGCAGGACAAATATACAACTAGTCAGGTCAGCTCACATGGGAAATACTTCTAATTCAAAATCCTGTCGGCTAGTGGTCAACAACTAAGACTAGTGCCGTATGTCTGCTCGTGGGATAAGAAGTAACGAAGATCGGAGTTGCCTGTCGGCTTAGCTTGGAACCATCGATTGCGAACGAATGAAAGGACTTAACTGCCTGGAAGTTCGACTTACGGGGTGCAAGCTGTCCGCAAGTGGTCAGAACGTGAATCCCAAAATACATCGGAGAGAATCCCATCTCAGCTAGTGGTCGTCACACATAAGTAAAAGCCCTGCCTGTCCGTTTAGAAATCTAAGAAGAACCAGAAGAGCCACCATACGAGTCGCTGCTAGCACCACCAGACTCGGAGTGATAGTGGTCGCCAGAACCGTAATCGGAGGGGTCAGCTTCGTCCTCATAAGCACCACCAGAGTCGTGTTCATCGTGATCGTCGGAAGGGTAGGGGCAAGAGTCACCATCGTCGTTGTCATCGTGAACTGGGTCAACGTGCTATGAAGAGAGCGAAGCATTACCAGTCGAAATAAATGTTGGCGGTAAAAAGTCGGTAGCTGGAACGTCAAAAAGACCGCCATGAGACTCCTATTGGGAACCCGTGCCCAAGGTAGGCGCCTGTGCCAATTGTGAGGGACAAAATTGAAAATTCCGGAGAAGCCAAGTGGCCACTTGACTCCCCGCAATCGTCGCCAAACTCATCGTAATACCTAGGAGGGTACTCCGATTCGTCCTCGTTGTCGTCATTGTTTCCCATACACCACGTGAATGCCCTCCTGTCCAGAGGCGCCGAGAGAACCAAAAACAGAATCCACGGAATGTTAAAAATGACGCTCAACACGCACAGGAGGGGCCCGTCGTGTGAGCCTGCGCGTACTGGAGGAGCCAGTCGCGGGTCGTGTGGTCGTTATCTGCAAAGAAACGGATCGGGTGCCCAAAATCACGGACCCATTGCCAACGCCCTTTTCACACAAAGATACATCCGGAGACTACAGTCCAATGGACACAACACCACCTACTGCTGCGCCCCCTAAAACAACGAGGTGAAGAACAACCGGCTCGCAAACCGCCTCAGGCTGCGACAAATCCTGTGAGGCGCCCCGATAATGCTCGAGCGCCCTAGCTTGGGCTTGGCACAATGACATGAGCTGATCGCGTTTCAGAATCTCCACCTTTTCCAATTTCTCGTTACATGATAGCAAACGAGCTCGAAGCTCCTCATCGGATAAAATGTGCGCGAGAGCCATAACGGAATAAAGATCCGGATAAAATGAAGCTGAACGCGGAAATAATGCCGAAACCACTCTGCCGTAATTTCCTGAGAGTGATGATTGCCCAAGCGAGAGCGAGAATGAAATTCCGTAGCCCACAAGAAAGATGGCTACGCTCAAAATAATAATAATAAAACATTTACGTCGATGAGTAAGGCAATGCCTTCGGAACGATCTACTCGAGTCTGTTCCCCTCATACATGACAGTCTGCAAGGCAGGAAGCATTCCACAGAGCATGGAAGCATGGGTGACAAGGCACTAATTAAGCGTGTCTGCCACCAGCGTCGGAAAAAACATCAGCAGGTCGTGGAGCTGATGCACGATGGTGATGGAAGCGGAGTGGGCGGTGGTGGTGATGAAGTGAGAAAAGCCCACGGGTGCTCCGGCCCCTGGGCCAGTGGTAACCCCGCAGAGCCGGAGCCCTACGGGGCCCTAGCCCCATGGGGGCTGGGGGAAGGGTGGGGGTTTACATAGTTGCCTAGCATTTCCCCTGCGGCCTTTACCACCTCATTTTCTTTCCTATTTTTTGTGCATAGTTCTTGAATGCTGGGCGCTTCCTCTATGGTGCCACTTTCAGGTATGACTCCCGTTTCATGTAATATGGATCTTTCCCTCGCATGACGCCTACACATCCTAGACAATTTTTTCAAAAGTGTTTTCACCCCACGGTGTGGAACCCCGATCCCTTTCAGAACCTTGCCAAATCCCTCTGGTAAGTACCCCATGATAGCAAGTTCCTCTGGCCACTCCACCGCATTAAGGAAGGGGGTTCCTCCTGCATTCCTGTGCTCGCCATCCAGGTGTGCTCCAGGGTACTGGTCTCGTTGCTCCACATTATTCCTGCCCCCAACCCACGGGCATAACCGGGGTGGCAACAGACAGTCTCTCTCATTAAGGGCTTGCTCAATCATATCCGGGTGCAGGCCCGTTTCTTTGAGCAGTTTAGGGGTAATCTTTTTATGCGGAACTACATTAAGGAACCATTGAAGCAGCTTGTATTGCAGTTTATCATTGTCAAGTTTCTTACTAACGGGGCATCCCATGCTCTCACTATCCATGGACATTATGACTACATCTGAGTACTTATCTTTGTAACATCCCTCCCCTGGCATTGTGTAGGGTCCTTTGCCTGACCAGTAATCATGTGGGATGAACGGTATGGTCCCCCTTGGGTATTTGAAGATTAACTTAAAACCCTTTTCTGTCCACTTTTTGAGGTTCTTTGGAGATAATGGCAGGATCCAAATTCCTTCGAATCCCTCTGAAGTCCTGGCCGCCTCTAAGCCACGGGACAATGTCTGCATAACAGCAGATGCTTCTCTAAGGACACCACCATCAAATGGTGGGTTTCCATAGACCTTTTTCCCTTTT
The DNA here is from genome assembly GCA_001247695.2 of Cymbomonas tetramitiformis. NCBI lineage: Eukaryota > Viridiplantae > Chlorophyta > Pyramimonadophyceae > Pyramimonadales > Pyramimonadaceae > Cymbomonas > Cymbomonas tetramitiformis. Next base: position 24,194 of record LGRX02002682.1, on the reverse strand, counting down.
CCAGTGACACTATTGATATATGCATCTCTTGCAAGTCCATCCCATCCTATTTTTCCTTTGTGGCAAAAGGGTCTCAGCGCCTCTTTCATTGCTGCCGTGGGAATGCACCTCCTTGATTTGATTCCTGGGTGTGAATTCACAGGGTTACAGAAAAGTTCACATCCGTCCTTTCCTAAGCCTCTCTCATCTATGATGATGTCTAATAAATCTCTTCTTATTGCATAACAATTCTTCGGGTCGCCCGACTCAGTATTACATGCTATAAGCGCTGAGTGGATATCATTGGCCCGTTGTGTATAATTACTGATCGATGTCTGGGGTGTATCAGTTGTCAGCCTGTGCCACTCAACTAACTTCCAGAATTCTTTCTTTTTGATGTACTGTAGGTCTTGGAAATTGTGACACCCATCGTTGTTTATGCCGGTGGGTGCAGCGGCTACTGCAACAGTACCTTTCCTGGTATTTGATAGTCTGTACATGCTAGCCTCTGGAAGGGCAGCAAGCGGTTTGGAGGCTGTTAGGTCCTTGTCTATTTCTGCTAGGGGGAAAAAATCAGCAGCTCTGGTGGTGCCACCCCTTGTGTTTCTGCCTTCTATTATCAATCTCGGGTCTCCTGCAGTGGCTTTTTTAATGGTCTCTTTTATTTCCTCCTGTTGGTTTTCTCTTAACTGATGTAGTTCATTTCCTTCTCCTGGGCAGTTCAGTTGGATATGTTTATAGGTGCACAGTGATGTTGTGCCACACCTCTGGCAGGTCGGGCTTTCTCATATTCCCATCCTGTGTGCTCTATGAGGGGATGCTTGCAGGCCCGTGAGTTCTCTGCACCCGTAGGCCGTGAAATACTTAGATGCAATTTTTGATATATCCTTGATTGGTTTCACTTGATTTTCCTCCAATAGTCTGAGTGCTCTGCCTTGTCCATTCATGTCTTTCCATTTTTTGTGATGGCTCAATCTTTGGAGCCTTCTAATATGGTGCCTGATGCCTCCTGTTATGGACTGTTCATGAAATAGGAGGGAAAAGTCTAAATCTCCGTCTTCATCGAATCTAAGTTGTCTTCCGCTGTATCTAAATGCCGTTCTTTTGGCCGTTCTATCTACTTTGTCATGGAGCCTATCGTTATTGTGCCCTCTAATCCATTTAATCAGTAGTTTCGCTTGTCCTGTTGTGTTGTAAAATCCTAATTCTTCCAAAATCAGTCTAATGGCTACCAAGTCCCTTCTGTTTGGCTCTTGCATAAGGTCCCTGACATTTAGGGTTCCAGGGTCACGGTTTACAGCATTGATAGTTGCCATGGAGTCAATTACATGGGTAAGGGGAACCAAGGTGTTCAGAATTTCATGCTTCCGATCTTGAAGTAGCATTCTGAGACCCAAAATTTCTGCGGTGGTGGAGCTAGGTTTATGGATATTGTCTATGATCCCTGCTGTAGGTGAGGTAATAGGCGTCTCCCTTGGTATGTTGTGTTTGCTCATGATTGGTGTTGTGTCTCCCTCCTCAAATCTCATGTATGCTGCTCCGCAACTTGCATAAGATGAACTTTTGTAGAGCGATCCGTCACTTGCAAAATCAAAGCTAACCCTATGATCTGCGCTGTCATGCATGCCCTGTTCCTCATCTTCTGATGCACTCGGGCAGCTAAATTCACTGTTATCCGCTGCACATGAGTTGTTGCACCTTGTTCTGAAAAGGTCTGTGAGCCTATGTTCAACATATGCTAAGTATATCTCGGCTCCCGAACCTTCTCCTGTGTTGATCCTTGCTGTACTGTTGGAATTCATTCTCAAAATGTTTTGGTCCACCGGCATCAAAGTTGTACCATCTTTCAGTATCTGATATTCATTAACTAGTAAAGCCTTCGGTCCTGTTTTGTCCGGTCTGTATATCCCTTCTTGATCCTTGATGTACTGTTCCAATTGTAAAGTACCTAAGCCGGTGTCATGTCTCTGGATGACTTTGACTAGCTCTATCCCTTCCTAGCCCACTCCTGTCCCTTTCCAGCACATCATACCCTCTTCTGGAGCTTGTGGAGTGTCTCTGTATTTAGATTTAACCTTCCGCAGCTCTGCTCCTGTTTCATCACATATAACTTCTGTCTGGAGGGCTGAAAACCATGCGGGGGGTTCTGTTCCTTGCAGACTATGCTTTGCCCGTAGTTCTTCCCAACTAAGCATAAGCCCTCCACATGGCTGAAGAAAGGAACCCATGTATCTAAGGTTCCGTGTTGCCACTAACATACTTATCTTCTCATACACAGGTTTCGGGAGTGACGAGTAAAGGAAGGTCTGTAGTTCCTCGTAATCCTGAAGAGTGGAATGCTTTGTGTCAATAGAGTAGCCATATTTTGACAGTATGTAGCTCAACCGTTTGAACCAGTTCCCACTTTTGTCTGTGGCTTTTTTGAAAGGAAGGTGGTGGGATAAGGGAGAACCCTGAATTTTGAGTTCCCTTGCTTCTCTCTCCATGACATAACTTGCCATTCTGCTCCATGTGCTGTATCACTCACCGTTAAGAAAACCCGACGATAAGAAAGTAGCCAGCGTTTCAGGGGGGGGGGCACCCAAGTTGGTGAATATCGCTGGCTGGTTTTTGAAGGTTATGGCACGGACCAAAATAAGAAATGTTGGTGCTGGCTGGCCGGCCTAAAATATGATTCTCCAATTTCTTATAGCTAAGAAAAAATTGCTGACATTTGCAAATATTACATATGATATTATATATATGTGACATCAATATATCACTTCTCTCAATATTTCATGTACATCGATATACAACCACGATTCAAATAATAAGGGACAACTAGTACAACACATCATATACATATGTGTGGACAGCTGGTGTTCATACGCTCATTATACTGTGAAAATTTTAAGAAAATGTCTGCGCTAGGTGCGTGTCCATGTGGATGGCTAAGAAATGCGCTGGCTGAGTGAAGAGATCGCGGTCCACTATTCATAGCGTTTTCATAGGACGCTGGCGCTGGCGGGGGGGGGGTACCCAAGTTGGTGAATATCGCTGGCTGGCCCCATATCTCCTGTTTTCTTAAAGGTGGGTGATTACTGTACTGTTGTCTCTGTACAGGTGTGCATTTGGTGTGCCGTGTAGCCCGTGTATGATCTGGTCGCTCCAATATCCGTATTCTGCTGTGTTGCATAATGTGATTAAGGTTTCCGAGATGCATGTAGCATAGGCGATGTCTGTTACGCTGTCAATCCCCAGTCCTCCTAGTGCGGCCGGTGTCCAAACTAATTGATGGTTTGTGTCTATGGGACAATTTAAATATCTCAGGACGAAGTTTGCTATTGTGCCATCTATTTTTTTTGCTACATTATTTGTTTCCGTGCAGATAATCGATGTAACTTTCAAAGGATATGCCATTCTTGGTACAACAACCGCATTGATTATGTAGTGGAGCTGGTTCAAGTTTAAGGTTTGTGTTTGAATAGACTGTAAGCTTTGGGTGAGCTTATCCATAAGCATCTGCTTTTGGTGTTCCCACCCGCCATCCAGCGCAAACCAAACCCCTAGATATCGGTTTGCTTCAGTTCTGTTGCTATATTCAAGATATGTAGGGGTCTTGGGTGGAAGCCATTCGGACCATATGTTGGGCCCTTTCTCTCCCTCTTCGACTTTCAGCATACCTCCGGACGTGAGTTTCTTTTCCAATCCGGTATTCCTTTCATATGATTTCCCCCTCTGTCTTATGGGTTTCCCGTGGGAGTATTTCGATTTTTTAGCATTAATGGGAATCCCTATGAACCTCATGAACTCATTGATCACCCCGAGCATGTCCTGTACTTCCTCTCTTGATTTCCCTATCAAGATAATATCATCACAGAAAAATCTGGCAAAGATGTTGGGCGGTGAGTTCATGTTCAGCCATTTCCTGTTCTTCTGGGGTGATGTTGCTCCCGGGTTTCTGGTGGCATCTCTCGGTTTCTCTAGAGCATACCCGTAGGTTTGTTTCATGGGGTTCTTACCGTTTGCCCTTTCGGCCAGCCAGATGGCTAGAATGTCCATAATTGCCACAAACCTGAGGGGACTTAGGACTTCTCCTTGGGGCACCCCGCATTCGAGCATCCATTCATCTGTCATGCCTTCAGATGTGAGGACTGATCGTGATGCTTCGGATGTGATGTCCGAAATGATTGTAATGATGTTTTCGGGCGGTCCTATTTTCTCCAGTGCTAGCTTGCTCATCCAAAATTCTGCTCGGTCAAAGGCGTGTTTAAGGTCCAAGTAGACAACACGCAGTTCCTTGTCGAATCTGTTAGCATCGGAAATAACTTCATTTAGGACTTGCAATGAATCTTCAATGTTTTTATTGGGTAGAAAGGCATCTTGAATTGGGAAAAGGACTGGATGTTTGGATAAGGCCTTCTTTATTCTGTTTGCAATGATGGAATTAAACAACTTCATGCCTGTTTCCAGCATGGTGAGTGGCCTGGAATTATCTGATGTGCATGGTTTGTTTGGATCTTTGGGGATTGGCTGAATGAAGCCTGCTTTAGCTAATTTTGGAAAGGAGCCTGTTCTCAAGATGTTGTTAAACATTTCGAGTATGAGTTCCTGAAGGTTTTGGGGTCCCTGTATCCATTGTGCATAATGCATTCCCGACGGGCCTGGGGCTGTGGATACTCCACATGATCCATAGACTGCCTCCAGCTCCTTCATAAGTATGGTTGCTTCTGCTAGCTGCTCAATGACATGCTGGGGAAGTCTGGGGCTATTCTTTAAGATCGATTTCAACGTACCATGGCGGTAGGTGCTCGGGTGCTTCGGGTTTTGTGGAAAAAAGTTTGTTTTCTTTATATTCTTTTAAGATGGCCTGCTTCCTTTCATTTGCTGTGGGCGGTACCTCACCTTTGTCATCATATTCTGGTGCTGCACCCTTTTCCGTCCCTTTCTTGTTTCCTAAGGCTCTGTCCAAGAAGGTTGAAACCTTCTTTGCAAACAAATATTGCATCTCTTCCTTCTCCCGGAGCTTCCAATATCTTATGTCCTTGAGTCTGCTCTCTTGGAATGCTTTTGTGACTGCTGGCAGGTTCGCCTCAAGTCTGTTACCCCATGCCTCAGCCGTTTCCTGTGGCTTCCTACGAAGACTGTCACAAGGTATGGTGCTGATGAGGCATTCTGTTGCTTCCAGGTCCTTTTTCCTTTTCTACCATTCCCAGCATCCGGTGTGCTTTTCTCAATGACTGAAGCCATTTGTATAGATAGTTTGATGTGGCTGATGGGACCGGCCTTTTGTGCATCTTTTTCCCCCTTGTTCCAAATGCAGCACACGCCGCTATGTTTGCTGATTCATGGATGAAGTCCCAGGTGTGGTCCGTATCTTCTTCACGGGACCTACAGCTATCTATATTCTCTTTACTGCCCTCCAGTTCTTTGTTTGTGTCTACTAATTTTTGAAGTCTTTCTGTGTAGGCTTTCCACCCGGTGGCATATTTGAAGTTGTATGCTTTGGTTTTGTCAAGGGCTACTAGGGGTTTGCCGCAATGACTCCAGTGCTCTGCTTGCAGGTTCTGATGCATGCAGATGTCCCACATGTGCCCTTCTTCATGCTCCTTGGGTCCTTCGAGTTTTGAGACTTCAGTGTTCCCCAAGTGAAAGTGTGTTTTCAGGTATTTCAGGACATCTTTTTCCCCATAATTGATTGGGAATTTCAAGCTCCAAAGATTACCAATTTTTGTGTAACCATGCTGTGTCACGCCCTCTGGCATGCCAATGCCCCTAGACCGGATGTGTGCAGAATTCCAGGGTGAGTCCATATGTATCCACCATTCTTTGGTCTTGTTATGCCACTTTATGCTACCTTTTGTGCTCGTCAGCTTCCCCTTCCATGTGCTTGGGTTTTCCTTTAGGTTGTCTCCGTAAATATCCTCATTTTTTATATTGTAGTCTGTGGTGTCACCTAAGACAGTGTTTATTGCTTGTGCTGCATTGTTTTGTTCGATGCTTGCATTTGCAAAATGCTTTATGGTGTATCCATTTTTCCCCAGTAATCTAGCAATCGCAGCCTCTGTAAGCTTTTTAGAACCTCTTACTGTCTGTGTGTGCTCCAGTCTTACTGGGAAGCCAGGGTACTTGCCATGGGTGGTGTCGTTTGCTCCGCTCATGCGTGGTTCCTCCGTAGATGTATGTTTCTGTTTTTCGAGGTGTATCTGCTCTCCTCTGATGTCAATCTGAGCCCAGACTATTCCGTGGTCTGAAACTATGTATGGGTTAATTTCGAGCCAGCCAGCAGCAGCTGTTCTATCTTCCGTTCCTTTGTTTGCCATTATATGAGTTAGTTTTGCTTTTGAACTGTTGTTCACAACCCTTGTGAATATCTCATTGCATTCTGGGTGCATATGTGTGATAAGTTCTGTTAGTGTTGTCCTGTCATCATTGAAATAACTTAAGAGGTGTTTGTTCTTTGTCTGGTGGTCTTTATACGACATATGCTGCCCTTTTGTTATCCTTTGGCTCTGGGTCAGTGTGCAGTTCTTGTCTCCTATTTCTATGTGCGCCCTGTTTCTATTGTCACCTGACTTGGCTGCCCAATCCTTAAGAGTTTTGTAGAAGTCCTCTTGTTCCTCTTTGAGGCTGGCATCGTTCATGTACCCGCTTGCCACCGAAAATGAGAAGCCCTTTATGCCTGTAAACTGAATCATAATTGACCTTTTTTTGCACCCCGTCCACATAGGTTGCATTATTGGGTATCAGCGGGATATCCTTGGGGTTCCATACTATGAGGGACCCTATACTAGCCCTTTCATCCGTGTGTGAAATTCTAAAGCTTAGACCTTTCTGAAGCATCAAGGTTTTGACCATTGGCATACTTGTGTTTGAGATCTTGGTCTCAGAGACACATATGATGTGCGCTTTTCTGTCTAGCACCAGGTTGCAGATGGTCTCTAGTTTTATCATACTATCCTGGTCCTCCTTTGTGTGTCTCAGGCCTCTCATGTTCATTCCCATTACTATAATGTGTTCCTTTCTCCCTTGGGCTCTCTGTAGTTCCTGCAGCCGCATGTTTTCCGCCTCATTCCGTGAGTGCTTAGCCTTCTGCTTAATGCATCTTCCATCCATTCCGTATAGGTTTTTGTGGAAAAAGATGTTTTCCGTCCGCTCACAATTTTGGACCTTCCTCCTCAGGTTTTTCCCTGCCTGGTGCCTTAGGCCTGTGGTTTTGGGGGTGTTCCTTTTGCTTTGAGCATTGGAAGCCATTGCTTTTCCTGTTCTTATGCCTCCAACCACCACTTGTTTTCCCTGAAATTCTCTGTTTTGCGCTATTTCGTCAGGGGTTATGTTCCCATATCTGAGCTGCTCCCTAATAATGACTACCGCTCCTCTGTTGTTTAGCTTCTCATTTCTGGTGAATTTCCCGGTACCGTGGTGGTACTTGATGTTGGAGGTGGTCATGCTGTTTATGATGTCTCTTTCTAGCTGATGCTCTCCTGCATATCTGAGATTTTGGAGGATTTCCTGAATTTTGATTGCTGTGTGGAAGACAAGGAGGCCTTTGTTTTGAGCATCGATCTCACATCTGAGGCCTAAGTGTTTATATACTGGTGTCTTGTTGTCATGACTTTCCTTTTCCATTTTTGTGAAGGGTTTGATTAAGAGGACGGTGTTCTTATGTTTCAGGTGTATTGCCAATGTCCATTCATGACTTTGATGAAGAATATAGGTATGATGTTTTGTCTGGGGAAGTTTGTTGGTGTTATTGTTGTGTTCCTTTTGGCTCCCGTTTATCATTTCATAAAGGGTATGCTTGTTGTTGGTACAAGTGAAGTCTAGCTTCAGCTTTATGCACAGTGTCTCAATGTTGGTTATGGAGATGACTCCTTTCCTACTGTATACAGGGTTGTATTTTGTGATGTCGCTATTGATGCTCCCTCTTTCATCCTTGGGTTGGGTAATCCTATCTTGAATTACTTTTTTTAGGTCCTGGATGTGTAATGTAGCCTCAGAACTGTGGTGCTCCCCTTCAGTGTTTCCTTCTTTTAAATAAGTGAAGAATGGTAAGTGCTCGCTCCTGTCACACCATTGCCTCCATTTCTCCGCTGTTCTGATAACCCATATCCCACAGGTGTGATTATCCAGTTGTTGTCTGAACGTTGATACCTCTACATTCCAACTTTTCCCTTTCATGGTTTTGTGATGGGTATGCAACCAGGAGGAGAGCGCCCCTTCAAGTTTGCTTTGTGTTTCGGTTGTTGTCATTACTCCAAGGGAGTCATAGATGTAGGCTTCTATATGTTGTTCGTTTGTAATTCGGAGTGTTATGAGTCTCCAATGTTCACCATTGCTTACCCCGAAGTGGGTCCTCAAATGTTTGCCCAATGCTTTCCTAATGAGGTGTAAGAAGCTTGATTCTCCGGTTTCCAGTTTTGAAAGGAGCTCATCGTAGCCTATGGGGGGGATCGAGCTTTTGTCCTGTAGCCTGAGGGCCTCGTCAAGCTGTTCAGAATCAATCCCTTCTCCGTTGTATCCTGCTTCTGCTTCAAGCCTGTTATTGTTTAAGGTTGATGACTCAGCGGGCTGTCCCCCTTTTCCCCTCATGACCTCTTTCCTAGTAAATGGCAATTTGGTCATATTGCTTCCAGTGAGTATAGCATCTAGCATCTTAGTAGGTGATTTTGTTGAGCTTGATTCCAGTTGACTGGGATTCCCTGTTTGTCCATGGTTATTGGGTTTGTTTATTTCTGTGTGGATGTTTGGGTGTTGTTTCCTTTCTGCTAGTGTCTTACTAAGCTCTTTCCTCGCAGGTATATGCATGTGTGTGTTCGGGTCATATTTGGTCCGTCTACCCCTCCTTTGTGTTGTGAAGGTTCTTCCTGATGCATCCTTCATTGACTTGAATCTTGCCTTAATTGTCTTCTGTCTGGTCCTGCTGTCATTTCTTTGTGTTGTAATAAACTCTCCTGATGCATCTTGGGCTCTCGTTTCTACAGACATTTTCTGAGTTTTACCCGGGTATTGTAACCTGTATTTGGTCTTCTTGTGAGCCCATCTAATGAATGTCCTTGGTCCTGGCCTGATCTGATTTCCTTGTCTTGAGTTTTTCCTTGCAAGGTGATATATTGTGTGCAAGAGCATAACTATCGGTCCTTGTGTTGTGGTGAAAGCATCTCTCAGCTGTCTCCTTCGGGTATAAAGTAGGTAAGTTATGATATGCAGGGTAACGGTTGCCATACCTTCAATTGGGGTGCTCCTTTGCTCCAAGCTTGCACCGGTCCTGAGGCTCCTTCGGTTCATTGTGCGCCATACAGTGTCCCCCTCCCCGTCATTCTGCACTTTGGAGTCCCCGTCATTTTGGGCAGCAATTACACACCATTTACTGCAGCAGAGGCTCTTACAAATTACACAGGACCCGGGGTTTTCTGGGCGATCCCCCGCCGGCATTGTCACCGTGCTATGCAACGGAGTTCCAACGGGGCAGGTGCGTGATGGATAGGTTCTAGGATGTCTGTTTCCTAAGCTTCTGTTAATTGTCTGCCTTAACTTGCTAGTGCTTCTTTCATAGCTACAAGCTAGTTCTATTCCTGTGGCTGCTTTCATTTCTCCATGTTGTCAATGAATTTCTTCTGCATTTTTGCAGCCTCCTTGATGGTTCCTGGAGTAGTGCGGGGCCTCTTGTCATGCTTCTTAGGAGTAGGGGTGACTGTCCCGTCCCCCTGAGCCTGAAGTATCATTCTGTGTGAGTAACACATGCACTGAATGTGGTTGAGTCTCGACACCTCAGGCTGGTCGTCATGTGTGGGCGACATGCAGTAATTAAAGCCATTGAAGTAGGTGAGCCTCAGTGTCCCAAGACCTCCCAAGATTATCTCAGTGGGGAAGCTGAGAATCATTGCGGGGTCATCAGAGGAGTTCACAGACCCATCTCCGCCTTTCTCAACGTTTGCCTTGAGCTTCAGGTAGAGCACCTGGTCAGAGAGAAGCCCAGTCAAGTAACTTTCTGTCCGAGGGTTACAGTGCTTCACATGCTGGCTCATTTTTACTTTCAGTGGGTGTGCCAAGTCACTTTTTTGCAGTGTGATTTTCCTTTCATCTTTGACTCTTGTTAGTAAGTCCATGCCTATCTTCGTGAGTGACCCCGCCTTCTTTTGGATTATGGCTTTGAGTTGTGCTTTCAGGCAAGTTTTATAGGCGGGTCGTACCAGTTGGTGAACATCTGTAGTGGGGTGAAGGCGGTCATATGTGAATACCACCTCTTCCACCAGCATGCTCGTGGCGGGGTGCATCCAGAAGTATCTCTCCGCATCCTTTGCCTTCATCCTCATTTGAGCCCCCTTCCTACTCATAGGTTTCCAGGAGAATCGAGCTTCCTGGTAGAGATTTCCAATGTTGTGGGCCCTAATCCCCCAGGTGACTCCCTGTGCCTCCAACTGGATCGTATCAAACACTGGCTGAACCATTTCGATGTCGATGTTAGCAATCAGGACGAAGGGTGCCTTTCCGAGTCCATATGTCAAGGCAGTGGCTGTGATCAAGCTGGGGTTTCCTCCTGCCTTCTGAACTGTTTCCTTCACAGCTTTCTTTACTGCCTCCATTTCCTTGTCCGTAATGCCCATCATTCTCCTTCCCGTCTTCCTAAAAAACCTCATCTGACCTCTGAGTTCCGCTGGTTCAGTCAAAAGGTCATTCAAGTCTATTTCATTAGTCAGTTCACCCGACTTAAATGCCTCCGCCAGCTGCTTCAGGCCGTCCTCATCCGCCAGGTTAGTTTTCCCGGCCAGGAAGGTACCACCTCCCTTGACTCCTTCCTGTGTAACATGCTCCAATATCAACTTGCAATAATATTTGTGTGTGTGCATACAGGGTTTTACACAATTTGTGTTATACTGGGGCTTCCGGTGCTCATTTTTATCTTTTATTTGTGTGCTAATAGTGTTAAGTTTACCTTTACTGGTGAGTATGTAATTGGTTAGAATGGCTATACTCATAATAAATGTAAGCACACTATTCTTTATGTATTTTGTTTTGGCAGCACTATTGTTTATTGTCCATGTAGCTCTTTTCTCTACGACAATTGATCACAGACTGCACAAATGGTGTATTCATCATCTCTGACGGAATGAGTCAAAAGTTGGCCACATGTGCCTCCCATCCAGTTTCCTGCGCATACCCATGTATGGCACTGGCGGCAGCAGTCGATACACCCGATGCAAAGTGTATCATACGTGCAAAGCCCGCACGAGTATGCCATCATTCCATCGAGGAGCTCTATGTCTCTCCCGCATAGATCACATGGCACATCGTTTACCTGCGAGCAAAACTCATGGTGAGTACTACTCTGTGGCAACGAAGCGGGTGAGTGAGCCTCTAATACAAAGAGCATGATGCTCAATGCAATAGTGGTCCGAGTGCAATACTAAAGGCACAGAGCTCGGAAGCTTACTGTACATTGTGTGACAGTTATATACCCCCTGCCTAAAAATACTATACACAGGGCATAAAGTGGGATGAGTGCTCTGTCTGTAACCCTTCATATTGTTCAAATGCCAAGTCAAACAGCATATGAAATCACTGAAAAAGAAAAAAGAAAAAGAAAAAATGTGACTCTTCCTACTGGAAGCGTGATATTCGAAGGTGCACAGCTGTTACGCCTGCCCCTAGAAATCACTGTACAAGGTGCTATGCACATGATGGCATGTTTGGTCATTCCGTGTTCGAGGTGTTGTGCTGGGGGTAAGGGTATCCCGAGGGCTGCCCCAAGAGCACTCACATGGGGGACTTGTGCATTCCGGGCCCTTTACTTTGTACTCCCTTGGCAAAAAGCCTATACCATGTCTGAGAGACTTTTTGAAAATCAGTCTTTCTTTAGGTTGGACCGGTGCAGGCTCGGTGACAGAGTTTCCATCTGAAGCCTGGTGCCACCAACACAATATGGCAGATACTTCACAACCAGCCGCTTTTTCCCGTGTGCAGCGAGTGTTGGAAGCGGAAGGCCACTCATTCCTGTGTGATGAGGGTGACATGTGCAGTGTACCGCGCCTTCCTGTGTATGGTAAGTAGCATGTGTAGCCCGCCTCTGAGCTACATTTGTGATGGCTGACAGGGAAAGCAGACTGCTCTTTTGTGTGTATGAAGGGTTACATGTATTGCAGGTTTCTCAGTCCCGTGTGTGCTAACTGACATAAATATAGTGGGTATGTATCTATGTATGGTGAGTGGCATATGCTGCCTTCTGCAAGGTATTTTGTGTGAAGGGTAGTATTGTCAACAGGCTTTTTTGTCCTGTGTGTTCGTTGTAGATGCCCTAGGCACCCTGTTTCTTGGTTCTAGGTTTTGTGGGTGGTATACACAACAGTCTTGTTGGCTCAGTGTGTTGCAGATAGTATAAACAGCAGGTCGCTCTGATTTGTATGTATCAGGGGGTACTAGCGACAGTTTGCTCCGCCCTGTGAGTTGTGAGTTGCACAAGCAGAACTCTGCTCTGTTCTGTGTATGGTAAGAAGTATGAGCAGCAGGCCACTCGATCCCGTGCTTGGTACGTGGTATGAGCAGCTTGGATTGTCTCTCGGCTTTGTGTGGTGCAAGTGGCGGGTACAGTCGGCCCTTAGGACCTGTGTGTAATGAGTGGAATATGCTTCAGTCCTCACCCTCCTGTGTATAGTAAGTAAATCAGGCGGTGAAAAGGTGCCATTGCCACCGATGAACTCTCTTCTGTGCCCGTCATAGTGAGTGGCATAGGGGGACAGTCTCATTATTCTGTGTCTCGTGTGTGACCTGAGCAGTCTTTCATTTGGTGCACTGTGTTGTGGGAAACTGTTTGTTGTAAGAGAGACAGACAGCAGCGAGGTACCACTAACATTAGTAGGCTTGTTTTCAAATGCAGTGAGTGGGCAGCAAGGTGTCGATGCAGTGCTAAAGCAACCCGAGTTGCACAAACTGAATTCTGCATCATTCTGTGTACGGTGAGTGGTATGGGCAATAGTCCTCTCCATCCCATACTTAGTAATTGGAATAGTCAGCTGACCTCTCGGTCTTGTGTGAAGCCGTTGGCAGGTACAACCAGCCCTTACGGCCTGTATGTAATATGTGACATACGGCTCGAGCCTCTCATTCCTATGTGTTGTAGGAAAAACAAGCAGTACAGAGGTGCCAATGATACTACTGGGCTTGTTTTTAAGTGCAATGAACAGGTTGCAAGATGCCAGTTCAATGCTAAAGCAACCCGAGTTGCACAGGTTGTAGTCCGCTTTGTTCTGTGTGTGGTAGGTGGTATGGGCAACAGGTCGCTCAGTCCCGTGCGTGGTACTTGCTATATGCACTTTGTACTCCCTTGGCAAAAAGCCTATACCATGTCTGAGAGACTTTTTGAAAATCAGTCTTTCTTTACATAGGTTGGACCGGTGCAGGCTCGGTGACAGAGTTTCCATCTGAAGCCTGGTGCCACCAACACAATATGGCAGATACTTCACAACTAGCCGCTTTTTCCCGTGTGCAGTGAGTGTTGGAGGCGGAAGGCCACTCATTCCTGTGTGATGAGGGTGACATGTGCAGTGTACCGCGCCTTCCTGTGTATGGTAAGTAGCATGTGTAGCCCGCCTATGAGCTCCATTTGTGATGGCTGACAGGGAAAGCAGACTGCTCTTTTGTGTGTATGAAGGGTAACATGTATTGCAGGTTTCTCAGTCCCATGTGTGCTAACTGACATAAATATAGTCACACTGAGAAATAAACGTGGTAAAATGGTGGTAAAATGTGGTAAACTGGTGGTAAATTGTGGTAAATTGGTGTTTTACCACCATTACACTAATAGTGGCGATATAAATCCCGTGGGTAATTTCCTATTGGTAACGTGGCACTTTTCTAACACGATTTTACCACATTTACTTATAGCGCGGTAATTATATATTATTGTTTACCATTGCTGTATATAATTTACCATGGTACCCCCCTACGACCGGTAAATTGACCCCCAATGGTAAAATTACCACATATGACCGGGAAATTGACCCCCAATGGTAAAATTACCACATATGACCGGTAAATTTACCACGGTATGACCACGGTTGGACACGTGGCAGGCAGGATGCACTGTGATACGGACACGTGTGCAAGATTAGTGCACGTGGCAAGCAGGCATGGTATGTTACATAACTGTTACCAGATATGCTATGCTAGGATCTTGCAGGCGGCATACTAGCTAGGAGGGTCCAACTATGTCTATCAATACGGCGTGCTATATTTGCAAAAGCTAATTTCATACGTTTTCTGCATCGGAGATCCTGCAGCTTTCTGCCAGGCCGTCTTCCAAATTCCCCGCCTGTCACACATGCAACCCATGGCATCCATCCCGCAACACACCCTACCTTAACCATTAGCTGAGTAAACCATAAGCCGAGTCACCCTTGAATAATCACACAAAACCACTTCCCCGCACAGACCAGCACCGCGGCCGCCATAGCCAACACGCAACGCGCCTCCCGTTTCACGGCACCGCCGCCCCACCTGACCCACGTGTGTGTCTCACCGCCGTCGCCAACCCCCTTGGCCGCTGATTCGCGACCGCAGAAGAAGCACGCACAAGCGCTAACAAGGGATAGTATCCACCCACCCCGCGCCCGATTCGGCGCGAAGTGGGATAGACACCCTTGATTGATCACACAATCATGCCCACTCCTCACCCCAAGCCGACACCACGCCCCGCTCCTCCCGTTTCACGGCACCGCCGCCCCACCTGGCCCACGTGCGTGTCTCACCGCCGTCGCCAACCCCCTTGGCCGCTGATTCGCGACCGCAAAAGAAGCACGCACAAGCGCTAACAAGGGTTAGTATCCACCCACCCCGCGCCCGATTCGGCGCGAAGTGGGATAGACACCCTTGATTGATCACACAATCATGTCCACTCCCCACCCCAAGCCAACACCGCGCCACGCTCCTCCCGTTTCATGGCACCGCCGCCCCACCTGACCCACGTGTGTGTCTCACCGCCGTCGCCAACCCCCTTGGCCGCTGATTCGCGACCGCCGAAGAAGCACGCACTAGCGCTAACAAGGGTTAGTATCCACCCACCCCGCGCCCGATTCGGCGCGAAGTGGGATAGACACCCTTGATTAATCACACAATCATGTCCACTCCCCACCCCAAGCCAACACCGCGCCACGCTCCTCCCGTTTCACGGCACCGCCGCCCCACCTGACCCACGCGTGTGTCTCACCGCCCTCGCCAACCCCCTTGGCCGCTGATTCGCGACCGCAGAAGAAGCACGCACAAGCGCTAACAAGGGTTAGTATCCACCCACCCCGCGCCTGATTCGGCGCGAAGTGGGATAGACACCCTTGATTGATCACACAATCATGTCCACTCCCCACCCCAAGCCAACACCGCGCCACGCTCCTCCCGTTTCACGGCACCGCCGCCCCACCTGACCCACGTGTGTGTCTCACCGCCGTCGCCAACCCCCTTGGCCGCTGATTCGCGACCGTAGAAGAAGCACGCACAAGCGCTAACAAGGGTTAGTATCCACCCACTCCGCGCCTGATTCGGCGCGAAGTGGGATAGACACCCTTGATTGATCACACAATCATGACCACTCCCCACCCCAAGCCAACACCGCGCCACGCTCCTCCCGTTTCATGGCACCGCCGCCCCACCTGACCCACGTGTGTGTCTCACCGCCGTCGCCAACCCTCTTGGCCGCTGATTCGCGACCGCAGAAGAAGCACGCACAAGCGCTAACAAGGGTTAGTATCCACCCACCCCGCGCCTGATTCGGCGCAGAGTGGGATAGACACCCTTGGTTGATCACACATGTCCACTCCCCACCCCAAGCCGACACCACGCCACGCTCCTCCCGTTTCATGGCACCGCCGCCCCACCTGACCCACGTGTGTGTCTCACCGCCGTCGCCAACCCCCTTGGCCGCCGATTCGCGACCGCAGAAGAAGCACGCACAAGCGCTAACAAGGGCTAGTATCCACCCACCCCGCGCCTGATTCGGCGCGAAGTGGGATAGACACCCTTGATTGATCACACAAGCATGCCCACTCCCCCGCCCAAGCCAGCACCGCGCCACGCTCCTCCCGTTTCATGGCACCGCCCCAGCCACCTGACCCACGTGTGTGTCTCACCGCCGTCGCCAACCCCCTTGGCCGCTGATTCGCGACCGTAGAAGAAGCACGCACAAGCGCTAACAAGGGTTAGTATCCACCCACCCCGCGCCTGATTCGGCGCGAAGTGGGATAGACACCCTTGATTGATCACACAATCATGTCCACTCCCCACCCCAAGCCAACACCGCGCCACGCTCCTCCCGTTTCACGGCACCGCCGCCCCACCTGACCCACGTGTGTGTCTCACCGCCGTCGCCAACCCCCTTGGCCGCTGATTCGCGACCGCAGAAGAAGCACGCACAAGCACTAACAAAGGGTTAGTATCCACCCACCCCGCGTCTGATTCGGCGCGAAGTGGGATAGACACCCTTGATTGATCACACAATCATGTCCACTCCCCAGCCCAAGCCAACACCGCGCCACGCTCCTCCCGTTTCACGGCACCGCCGCCCCACCTGACCCACGTGTGTGTCTCACCGCCGTCGCCAACCCCCCTGGCCGCTGATTCGCGACCGCAGAAGAAGCACGCACAAGCGCTAACAAGGGTTAGTATCCACCCACCCCGCGCCCGATTCGGCGCGAAGTGGGAGAGACACCCTTGATTGATCACACAATCATGTCCACTCCCCAGCCCAAGCCGACACCTTGCCACGCTCCTCCCGTTTCATGGCACCGCCGCCCCACCTGACCCACGTGTGTGTCTCACCGCCGTCGCAACCCCCCTGGCCGCTGATTCGCGACCGCAGAAGAAGCACGCACAAGCGCTAACAAAGGGTTAGTATCCACCCACCCCGCGCCCGATTCGGCGCGAAGTGGGATAGACACCCTTGATTGATCACACAATCATGTCCACTCCCCAGCCCAAGCCAACACCGCGCCACGCTCCTCCCGGTTCATGGCACCGCCGCCCCACCTGACCCACGTGTGTGTCTCACCGCCGTCGCCAACCCCCTTGGCCGCTGATTCGCGACCGCAGAAGAAGCACGCACAAGCACTAACAAAGGGTTAGTATCCACCCACCCCGCGCCTGATTCGGCGTGAAGTGGGATAGACACCCTTGATTGATCACACCATCATGTCCACTCCCCAGCCCAAGCCAACAACGCGCCACGCTCCTCCCGCTTCACGGCACCGCCGCCCCACCTGACCCACGTGCGTGTCTCACCGCCGTCGCCAACCCCCCTGGCCGCTGATTCGCGACCGCAAAAGAAGCACGCACAAGCGCTAACAAGGGTTAGTATCCACCCACCCCGCGCCCGATTCGGCGCGAAGTGGGATAGACACCCTTGATTGATCACACAATCATGTCCACTCCCCAGCCCAAGCCAACACCGCGCCACGCTCCTCCCGTTTCACGGCACCGCCGCCCCACCTGACCCACGTGTGTGTCTCACCGCCGTCGCCAACCCCCTTGGCCGCTGATTCGCGACCGCAGAAGAAGCACGCACAAGCGCTAACAAGGGTTAGTATCCACCCACCCCGCGCCTGAATCGGCGCGAAGTGGGATAGACACCCTTGATTGATCACACAATCATGTCCACTCCCCATCCCAAGCCAACACCGCGCCACGCTCCTCCCGTTTCACGGCACCGCCGCCCCACCTGACCCACGTGTGTGTCTCACCGCCGTCGCCAACCCCCTTGGCCGCTGATTCGCGACCGCAGAAGAAGCACGCACAAGCGCTAACAAAGGGTTAGTATCCACCCACCCCGCGCCCGATTCGGCGCGAAGTGGGATAGACACCCTTGATTGATCACACAATCATGTCCACTCCCCAGCCCAAGCCAACACCGCGCCACGCTCCTCCCGTTTCACGGCACCGCCGCCCCACCTGACCCACGTGTGTGTCTCACCGCCGTCGCCAACCCCCTAGGATCGCACTCTGCATGAGAATGTAGTTGGCGATCACTTTGTGGGGGTCCTTTGTGGCGTGATACCGGGTCACGCGCTTTGCAAACTGCATACAACGCTCGACCCAGCTTTCCATAATGTAAGAAGTCAGCCCAAAAAAGTCTTCTTGATCTAGCAGGTGTGCGATAACTTGGTGCAAGTTGTGGGTAAAAAACGAGACTGACAAATATTTTTCAGATAGTCTCGCAAAGTCATTCAACCAACTCTGCACTTTACGACGAAGCAACTTACACCGCTTGAACCGACGGCACAGAAAATATATACTGCTATCTTATGCAGCAAGAGCAACAAATGCCATTGGTATGGCTTTAAAAGGCCTCGGTATAGGTAAATTCCATACCCGCATATTAAAGACTCAAGTTGCTCGAATGAGTGAGATAACAGGTGCAAAACCGGGTTTGCAATTTCGCGGGAAGAATATTTGCCAAAAATGGCAGAGCCACGTAGAACTGCTACCCTATTAGTGACGATCGATTTTCTTTTTTTCGACATGTCCGCGTGTATCCTGATGAAAAAACTCTTGACGACGCCCTCGGTGAATTTGTGACACACAGGAATTAAGACGCTGTGCACGAGATCAAAAGTATCCAGCTCAGAAAGTCGCGAAAGGAGTGTAAAAGGTCGGTGTGGGGCGTCACTTTCACTGAGACGTTTGAGAACTTTGGCGCTGTACCTTGGAGCATATCTGGCGTGCCACATCTCGTCGTTACCATGCAGGATGTATTGAGCCGACCGCTCCATGTATCCCAGCCAACGTACTGCGCCGTGATACCAAATTCCTTGAAAACAGCATCGGTCACACCCGAAAACTCCCGCGTGTCCTTCCCACGTTTTTATCTTCGCGCCAGCCGGAGTATCTGCAGACCATGCAACCAGGAAGGGGATATGGTTAAAAGACCGACCGTTTGCGTCGGTCACTTGAAAGCCAGTACAGAGACGTGTGAAATCGTCGACGATGCGATCCACGTAAGTCTGAAAACAATGACCTTCTTCATTTGGCGAAGTAGGGGGCTCACTCGGCCCCGGGATAATAGCGAGGCATTTAAAAAAACGCGACTTCGATCGCATGCAGCCATGCAGGTTCCAGGAACGTAAAAAGATAAGACCTAAACTGTAGGTCTTCCATTCAAAAGGCTGTACCCAATCTAGTCCAAGTTCATACAACCCATTGTCAGGATGGAAAAGATCACTTGCCACTTGGGCGGGGTCGTGGACCTGAGAAATGTGGCGTCCGCCCCATGCGTCGTACTCCGGTCGGAGTCGGTCCTGGTAGAGGTTGCTGACGAACATCGGATCCAGGAAAAGCTCCTGCACCACGTATTCCACGCCAAAATATATCCAGTCAGATATGCCAGCAACAGCTGGAACCGTAATCCTTACGGTGGGTTAACCCATTTTTTCATCTATGGGTAGATTTTAAGAACGCAGATCGCATCTGGAACATGCATATTAGAATTTTTCTATCATCTATGACACCTAGGGAACCTCTCTTAGATGGGGTTCAGTTATCATCTGATTATAGACGGAATTCTGAGGCGGTTTACACGAGGGGGTATGGCTTGAAAAATGCAGTGAATATGTATTTTTCAGGGTGTTTCGTTGTTTTCGCTTGCGGTGGCAGGTTTTTTCTACCCTGTCGGCGATCTAGCGGTATATTTTCCATTTCACATGGTGGATATGAGTCTAAAGGCAATGTGTGTCACGTGTATGACCCGATATAACGCTTCAGAATGATAATAAATAGCTAAGACCTTAGGGTATGGGTAACCCACCGTAACGCCTCGTTACGGTGGGTTACCCCACCGTATCCCCAATAGACATAAAGTCAGCCAATGGCGGGACACCCAGAACTTCCTTACAAGCGTACAAAGAGGGTGGATACAAGTTGGCTCCATCAATTTCCAGCATGAGATCATACGTGCCCTTCAGGAAATTATCTATGGATGGCCGTGGGATATTTCTCTCAGATTTAAATTGAAGCACACGGCTGGCTTCAAAAGCAACAGACCGACTGGAACTCGCTGACAAAGGATAATTGCCTCGCTTAGCCCAGGATTCAGTGACAGTTGAAAAATCGGAGACGCTTCGGGTTGCAGTTCCCGGAAACCGCATCCACTCAGGCTGCTTCAGGCTATCCTCGCCCCCATCTATGAGACTAAGGCGCTGCAGCAGAGACGTCAGGCGGTCGGAACCGTCCAGAATAACACCGCTAACGACTTCAAACTCCTCATCAGTGTCAGAAACCTCAAAGGAAATTGGAGAAGCGCTGTTATCCACCTGCGGCTGTTGCGACATGGGCTGCACGGGCTGCGGAACTCCCGTCATCATTGCCACCATTCTTCCTATGCCGCGCATGCCTATCGCTGCGGGCAGCATGCTGACCAGTAGGCATACTAGCGTCAGTAAATCAAGCGTCATTCTAGTTGCAACAGGCATCGTTACGACAGACGCCTGCTTGTTTTTTTCATCGAGGAGCAGGACACTACTACTCAAGAATGGTCGACCCTGTCGCTTCTGCGCTGCTCAAGAATAGCTTATTTTTGGATGTGGACCGCAAGTCAACAAGATGCCATCTGTGCCGACCGTTAGACGTATCCTTACCGACCGTCACAGGTGACCGTTTTATTTACATGTATTGTCAAACCGTTGGATTGTATGTCTGGATCACGATCTCGATTTCTAATTGCGGTATCGTGACACGTTCAACGTTACGCGGCCCCCAGCCACCAACCGACCTCCAACAATCAACCAGCATTCCAAGGAGGTACGAGTTGAAGCGAGCAAGCAAGCATCTCTTGCATTGTTGGACCTGCCTGCACTCTTGCTGTAGTTGGAAATATCGTGGATACGCTTCAGATATATAGATTTTTTGGTGGAAAATCTCTTCTAGTAATGTTATTGGTCACAGCAGGAGTAACGGGCATGCTAGCTGGAGTCCGGAAGATACGGCAGTCCAGGTCAGATATCCTCATCCTCCCGTATTTGAACTCGACAGCATCAGGCAGGGCATCACTTTGAGAATTATCATGGCGGCACCCCGCTTTAAAACTTTGACTGTCACACCCGTATGTTCCTTTGGGAATGCAACTGAGGCAGACACCAGCCTTGCGATTCCTGCAAACATCACTGCTGAGATGTTGGGCTCTCTTGTTCGTAGACATTTTGGCGGTGACTCGATGGATAGGCTTTTTATGGACCAGGCGACCCATATCATGGCCTCCGACATGGTTATGGCCGAGACACTCACTCGTGATGCTAATTTGCAGGTGTATCTGGCTCCGGCACCGCAACCCTCTCCCGAACCTACCAACGAGGCCATTGTCCCGCGACGAGGAGGTGTACAGTCCCGCACGGCCCTCACGGCCCCCAAGAGGACCAGACCGAAAAAGCCGTACCAGCCCTTCACGCTCTTGCAGAACGGCATCATCCGCGCTGCTGTTAGGCAACACCTGAATGTTGACAGCAAGGGGTCTATGTACACTTTCGACGACCCCCGTCAGGACAAGAAGAAGTTGCCTGTGGTTATCGACGCCATCCAGAGTGCCCCGGAGTTCGAGGGTGTGAACGTGACGCGGATTTGGGGACGCCTGTCCGCCATGTCTGCCCTGCGTAAGCAGTACAACAAAAAGACAAAGAAGGTATGTTTTTTAGCACAGCGTTCCTTTGCCCTGCCTGCCTATAACATGGCGTGCAGCGTATACAGTAGTCCTTATTTTTGCTGACATCTGCTGAAACATAAACGCACACCAACTCCTCGGAAACGAGCATCGTGCAGTTTGCCACGGCGGGAAGGTGTGTGGTTTTTTTTTTGGCACCTTTCTTTATTTTTGCACCTTTGTTTGTAAGTTTTTTTTAGTAATTTATCTCTCTTTCTACTTCATACATGTTTGAAATATTTTACGTGCTTTTCACACATCCAGCTAGTATGTGAGATTTTTAAATGCGGTGTGTTCCTGTCTGTATTTTTACTTACACTTTTACTTACACGCAGAGCCCCCTCACGACGACACCGTCGACCCCTCCAGCTCGAAGTCGAAAGGCAAGAGGAAGGCTGTGGAGGCTGTGGAAGCGGAGTGGGACTACGTGTCCGACTCACAGTCGGACGAGGACGAACCCATGCCTGATCTTTACACGGATGACGACTCGGAGGAGATGGAGGTGACGCCGGTTGCTGCTGTGGTACGTGATGCGGCCGAGCCGAACTCCTACGAGCGTGAAAGAGAGGCGAACATCGAGAGGCGGAAGGCCTACATGCGAAAGCTCGGTTTGGACAAATGCACAGGTATTACAGGTGGCTCTTCCCCGCTGCACTGTGTTGTATTGCCATATTTCTTTTCTTCGTCTATTATTATATTTTAGTTGAGTTCGGTGGTATATGTGCTGAATATGTAGCGTGTGGTTGGGCTGGGCAGCCCAAATCGTGCAGCGGAGTGAGCTCCCTCCACGGACGACGAAGCCCGCGAAGACCTCCTCGGACACGGCGAATCTTGGCACCCCCCGGTCACAAGCTTTGATCGAGGAGAACAACCGTCTATCTGCCAAGATCAGGAGTTCCTGCCACCGGCTTTCAGGCTTGCTGCAACCGGTGAACCGGCTTAGGGCCGATCCTCCCGCCCAGCATATTGATGAAGCAGATGGGGACTCTCCCGGCGATGACGGGGATGAGGGTCTCGTGAAGGCGTTCGCCTCCCCTGCCCGCCGAGGGAAAAAAGCGACTGCCAGACCTACGTCCATTCCCCAGCCGAAGATCGTTGCCGAGCACGCCAACCGGGTTCAGGCAACGAAGCAGGCCGCTAAGAAAGGGCCGGCGATGGGCCCTTTGACCACTAAGAACCGGCGACTTCCAAACGGAAAGCCGGTTCCGGCCACTGCAAAACTGGTGAACGACAACATAAATGCCTGCTTCCACCGGTAAGTTTTTCTCACTGCTTTATTTTATTAATGCTTTACGTTTCTCTACTTTGAACCGCTTTATCCCCCTCCGGTTTTCACTTAATTTTCTCTTGATTTTCAGGTATTACGGAGAAGTAGTCCCCATTGGAGGCCTTGCTGGAGGGAAGCAGTTGAAGATTGTCATCGGCGAGTCAGTTTTGGACTGGATCCCGGAGGAGCCGGACGAAGAAAACGAAAGGTATTTGCTGCTTCCTTTTTTCTGTGTTCTAACCCAAGTTGATATGTGGCAAGGCGGATAATGGGTATGTGGTCAACAGGTGGCGAGGAGTTGTTCTTGCTGCACACCAGCCACACGAGACCGACGAGACCGGTGAACTCGTGGAATCGCCGGACGTTACCTTGGTCCTCGACACCCACCCCACCCACAAGGACCGTTCTTGGGTGACAGCTTCCATGGAGAAGCTGTTGACATTGGACGTCAAGATCGTCCCCGGGTTGTCACTGCGACCCACTGCAGTGGAACCGAAGTGGGCACTGCAGTCCGAGGACGGTCAGTATGTTGAGAACGGTCTGGATGTTGACATGTTCCCCAGCGAGGAACTACCTCCGGACAGCGATACCGAGGAGACGGATGTACTAGTGTGTTAAAGACAGTTAGAGACAGTGTGACTGTGTAGTTCACCCGTGCATAAAATTGGCGTGTGATATC
Source organism: Cymbomonas tetramitiformis (assembly GCA_001247695.2). Classification (NCBI taxonomy): domain Eukaryota; kingdom Viridiplantae; phylum Chlorophyta; class Pyramimonadophyceae; order Pyramimonadales; family Pyramimonadaceae; genus Cymbomonas; species Cymbomonas tetramitiformis. The sequence goes on along the minus strand of LGRX02002682.1, from coordinate 626 downwards.
TCTGCGTGTGAAACAAATTTGAGCGGCATTCTGTGCGCGTATAGCCCACAGTAGTATTGTAATATACTTTTAACACACCTTTAACACAAAATTCGTATGTATTTGCAATATTCAACATGCTTTTCACACACCCAGCTAGTATCATGCATTTCAGCTCATATATACGAATATGATATGTGAACATAGTAATATTGTGTGAAGAATGCATTAAAAATGTGTGAAGAATATATGAAGGGCATATCAAACACATAAATATTACAAAGGTGTGAGAATCATATGGAAAGGAAGGGAAACCAATGTCAATGTATGCTGAAATTTGTAGCAAACATTTTCAGTGACTAATGATGTACCGAGAGGATTCACAGCATTTATCACCTGCAATTCAGCCTATATATATATGAGCTGAAATTCAGCCTATATATGAGGCTATATATGAGCTGAAATTCAGCCTATATATGAGTTGAAATTCAGCCTATATATGAGCTGAAATTCAGCTTATATATGAGTTGAAATTCAGCCTATATATGAGGCTATATATGAGCTGAAATGCAGCCTATATATATATATGAGCTGAAATTCAGTCTATATATGAGGCTATATATGAGCTGAAATTCAGCCTATATATG
>LGRX02002681.1:83983-112416 GCA_001247695.2 Cymbomonas tetramitiformis | reverse complement strand
AAGTTTTCTTGCTGGGCCGTGTGCTCCTGCCCGCTTTGCCGGCCAGGTTGGATAAGCCTCGCTTTGCAGCGCGTTGGGCGCAGCTTCGGCGGAATCTCCAGCTTCATCGTGTCGCGCAGACCGCCTACCTGGTGATTGTCCTTGCGCTGGTGGTCTCCACTGCTGCTGGTGGGAGTTCTCGCTTGGTGCACGGGGGGTGGAGAGTAATGGCGTGCTTCTTCGCCTCGAACTCGCCGGTAGCCGCAGTGCGGTTCAACAGAATTTTGCGATTTTTCTGCTTTTGTGCGGAATCCTGTGGGTCGCTGGCAAGCTGACGGAGAGTATGCCTGCGCATGGTGTCATGTCACCCACACGGAGTGCCTGGGGTGCGTCGCCCTGCATTCTTGGGAGGCTCAGCAATCGTCGAGGCAATGGGAGCCGGGTTGGGAGGCCAATGTCGCGGAGCAGGATGAGGTCTTGCCGTATACCGTGCTGGACGAGCTTCAACCTCTGGGTGACACGACTGTGACCAAGGACGAGGCAGCGTGGCTCGACACTGAGCTCAATGCCACGTTTGGAGGACATCCTGACTTCAAGGAGGAGCACTGGGAGGAAATGCGAGCTGTTCTTCGCAGATGCAAGAGCACTTTCGCCAACAGCCCTCACGACCTGACAGGCTACAAGGGCAAGGCGGAGCACAACACGTTCTCCATCCCTTTTGTAGACGAGTCCAAGGCTGCTTACCAGAGACCCAGGAAGTACAGCCCAGGCGAACAGGAGATCATTGACATCCACTGCAAGGAATTGCTGGAGTACGGCTTCATAGAGCCTGCAGCCAAGCATTGAAGACATGCGAGCAACGTCGTCGTGGCTGGCAAGAAGGATCATGAGACTGGCCTGTGGACCCAAACGCGCTTCTGCGTGGATCTCAGGGGCGTCAATCGACACTCCCTCAAGGACAACACTCTGCCACATCGACCAGAGGAGCTCTACCAGAAGGTTGCGAAGGCCAAGTTCAAGACCACGCTGGATGCCACCAAAGCCTTCCATCAGATTCCCATGGCTACGGAAGAGGACAGGAGCAAGACGGCATTCTGGTGGAAGAACCAGTTATACCAGTACACCTCGATGCCCTTTGGGGCTGCTGGAGCAACATCTGCGTTTGTGAGAATCATGGACTACGAGTTACGTCACCTGCAGCATTGCACGGTGGCATACGTCGATGACGTAGTGGTCTACACTGACTCCACGCCTGAGCAACATCTGAAGGACGTCGAGGACGTGTTGCGCACGTTGGGGGACGCTGGCATAAGACTGCACGCAGGCAAGAGCACCTTTGGTGCAGCCACGGTGGACTTTCTGGGTTACCGCATTGGGCATAACTCCATTGGCGCACAGGAAGCGAAATGCAAGGCCATCCAGGAGCTTCCGAGGCCGCAGGACAAGACTGGGCTTCGTTCCATCTTGGGCATGATGAATTACTATAAGGGCTTGGTGGGTGAGCCAGGGGGGCCGAATTACTCTGAGATGGCCCGCCCTCTCAACGACCGCCTGCTCAAGAAAGAGATTACCGATATCAAGGGAGCTTGGGGGAAGGATCAAGATCAAGCGCTTCAGGACCTGAAGGACTCGCTCTGCTCTGGGAGATGTCTGAGGCCTATCGATTACGACAGACCCCTCATATTGTACACCGATTGGAGCACCTATGGCATTGGCGCAGTGCTGGGCCAGAAGGATGACGATGGGAAGGAGTACATCTGCATGGCAATCAGTCGATCCTTGAGCAAGACAGAGAGGCAGTACGCCAGCTTCAAAGGTGAGATGCTTGCAGTGGTGTGGGCAGTGCGCACGCTGAGGCAGTATTTACATGGCATTCACTTCACGCTGGTGACTGACCACTCACCGCTCACTACCTTGATGGAGAAGGCTGATCTTCAGGGACAGCACCTGCGCTGGGCAATCAGCTTGCAGGAGTTCGACTTCACGGTGCAGTATCGCCCAGGAGCCAAGAACAGCAACGCTGACGTGCCGTCTCGTTACCCGCTACCGTCTACGGCAGACGAGACTGGGGCAAGGCATGAGAGGGAAAAGGTGACTGCGCTCCACGCAGGCGTGGGGGAAGTTTGCACGAAGGACTTCTGCGACTACCTGTGCTTTATGTTGGCTGGGGATGTTTCCCCAGGGGAAGAGGCCACGCCAGAGGTGCAGGTTGCCAACTACTGCAAGAGGGCTGCCGTGGAGCAGCTGGGCACGGGACCAGTGCATCGTTTATTTGATTTGCACCACCAGGAGGAATTGGAGTGCAATCATGGGGACATGTTCGACACAGACCTACCCGAGCTGGTGACCGACTCTGGGAGGCTAGCGAGGGCGGCTTGGAAAGCGCTGAGCCTGGTGCGACCTACACGAGGCACGCATGGCGAAGGAAGCCCCGCTGTATACAGCAATGAGTACTTTGAAGGCGAACGCATCTTGAAGCCCGAGAAGGTGGACACCAGGGTGCTGGGCAGGCAGTTCTTCTCACAAGATCGAGAGGAAGGCGTGGTGTGCTATGAGCCATGTGGAGGCCTCTGTGCTGGCCTGGAGATGTTGCTCCGCAATGGGATGAAGGTGGATCGGTACCTGTATCAAGACATATCACCGAGCAGTCAGACAGTGGCCAGAGCCAGGTGCACGGCGTTACTGAGACGATATCCTGACCTCATCTCACCCAGTGCAATAGAATTTGGGGCCTTACCCCAAGATCTGCACGACACGACGAGCGCCGATTTCATACGGGCAGGAGCTCTTCAAGGACGCCAGTGGGTCATGGTGTGCGGGTTTCCATGCCAGGATCTCTCCCCTGCTGGAACGCTTACAGGCCTGGATGGCAGGCACAGCAAGTTATTTTATGAAGTGGTTCGGCTTCTGTCCGACACGCTGCAGCAGCTACAGCAGCAGAGGCCCCCAGGCTACATCCTGGAGAACGTATCCCCGTTGTCGCACAGACCCGGGACCAAGATCAGGGACGAGGTGTTCCCGTACATTGCCAGCGTCATTAGCCGACCAGTGTCCTTTGATGCAGCACAAGCAGGCGCCTACGCACATCGATTGCGAGCGTACTGGAGTAACCTGTTCCAGATCTACCAGTTTCGCTCCGTGATGAGCAAGGTGGCGAGACCTGAAGGACGAGTAGTATCGTCAATCCTATGCAAGGGCTGGCAGCCCAGACCAGTGATAAGAACAGACCGCGCGCCTCACTACGTGGTGAACGTGGTGGAAGAACCGCTGAGGGCTCTTCCCACCATCATGGCAACGCAAGGGTCGAGAGCATTCAGAAGAGCAAGAATGGGCACCGTGGTGCGCAACCATGACGATGAGGACACCGAGGAAGAATCCCGAGAAGTGAACCTCGACGAAAAGGCGCGAGCCATGGGCTACAGCGCAAGTGAGCTACGCATGGCTGATGGCCTGAATGACGTAGAATTGGCGAGCATTCTGGGCCTGGCCATGGATCGCAGGGCTATGGAACTGCTGATGGCAGTCGCAGAAGCAAGCAGGAAGGGGCTTCCTCACAGCGAGGAGTCCCCAGTGACGGAGAATTCCCCAGGACAGCCTATCGCTGTAGACAACAACTGGGCAGACCACGCGAGGTCGGGCCTTCAGCAGAGACAAGCTTTGCTGGCGGAATGGGTTGAGAATTCGAATTCATATACTCAGCAGGTGGCGAAAACCATGAGCCACCGTGACTGGGAAGAGAAGCTGCAGATAATGTGCTCACAAGGGCAGAAAGGTGCAGAAGGAATTGGGGCCCAGCGACAGAAGGCTGGAACCAAGAAGAAGAAGAAGAAGGAGTGGCAGCTCTACGCCATCGAGCAGTATCGCCAGAGGCACGAGAGCCACTTCGTGAAGGAGGGCGCAACTCCAGCAGCGCGCGCTGACGTGCCTGCTTGGAGTCCGCCTGGCAAAGATGCGGAGATGAGACTCCCCAGGTTGGCGTGTACCACCAGATTCGCGGACTTGATGGCCAGTGTTGCTGAACAGCAGGCTGACCGTGACAAGCATCGAGATGTGCATGACGATGCGTGGTGCCTCAGATGGCTGAAGTCCAATGGCAGCGTGAGATTGCCAGAGGATGAAGTTCGTCGTGTAAAGAGACGCGCAGCACGACATCGATGGGATGAGGCTACAGACGAGATCTACATGATCACGCTGTCGGGCAAGGAGGTGAGGATACCCAAGCCTGCTGACCGTCTTGCATTGGTCAAAGAATACCACTCCAGAACTGGCCATTGGGGAATAAGGCGTACGCAGCATCTTCTGTGGCAGCGCCATTGGTGGGCCGACCTGAAGAAGGACGTGGAGGCTGTGGTTACTCAGTGTGAGACTTGCCAGCGCGTGAAGACCCACTACGCAAGAGAGGAGGCGTGTTTGTCCCCCCTTGAGATCGTGTCGTTCATGTATCGTTGGTCGCTGGACTTGGCATGGCCTTCGAGGAGGGAGACCAAGGCTGGCAACAACAGGGTGCTCATCATGACCGAGCACTACACCAGGTTCATAGTCTGTGTGCCTATTCCCAACAAGGAGGCAAGGACCATCGCGGCGGCATTTCGCAGTCATGTCCTGGCTGTGTTCGATGCGCCAGCAGAGTGCTTGGTGGATGGAGGCAAGGAGTTCGAGGGTGAGTTCGAGCAGCTATGCAGAGACTGTCTGATAGACAGACGAGTCACCTCGCCAGACTCTCCAGAAGGCAACGGGCTTACCGAGCGAGTGGTGCGCACGATGAAGTTTTGCAACAAGAAGATCGCCTTGGAGAAGGGCCTCGATTATGAGTGGGATGAACAGCTCTGGCCGCTCGTGCTGAGCTACAATGCAGCACGCCAAGAGTCCACAGGAGTGGCGCCGTTCACCTTGCTGTTTGCCCAGGAAGCAGTGGTGCCGCCAGATTTGAAGCAGGCGCCCAACATGGATTTCAGTCCAGAGGTCAAAGATGACAAGGACGCCCGAGTCAAAGACCTCCTCCTGAGAGCACAGGTAGTGAGGCGACTGATGGTGCACGCTGGCTGCAGCCTGGAGGTTGCACAGCATCGTGATACTTTACATTATGAAGGAAGAAGGGGTGGGGGCCATGAGCCTAAGCCACACCAGTTTAAAGTGGGGGACTTCGTCTACATCAGACAGAAACCTCGCAGCGGCATGGAAGTCGCGACCAAGTCCACCATCCTGAAGCTGGTCAAGATACAGCGAGATGGTGTCGTGGTGCTTGAGGACGCCACCAAGTTAAGGGAAAAGAGCACTGTGCAGAGCATCGCGCCATGTCACCTGCAGGTGAAGGACCAGTATGACTGCAGTGCAGCCGTGCCCAGCAGACACCTTGCATGTGAAGTGTGCAGGAAGACTGATGGGGAGGCAGAGATGTTGTTGTGCGACGCGTGCAACAAGGGGTACCATTTATGGTGTCTTACCCCAGCACTGGATGAAGTACCAGAAGGCGAGTGGCTATGTCCTAGGTGCTCAGGCACGAGGATGCAAGCTGCTAGCGCTGAGGTACAGACCCAGGAAACCAAGAGCTCTTGTGTCCTGGAGGACAGATTGGGGAGGAAGGAGCAGCAATTGAATGAGAAGCTGTCCTCAGACATGCGCCTGCTGCCAGCAGACGTGGGTCCCCGTCGTGTGGTGAAGGGAGATAGATTTCAGCCATGGCATGCTATCTCATCAAGGGAGATGCTGCTGGAGGAGAAGGACATATTTCTCTACATGCCAGATCAGATTGATTGGGGTAGACAGGACAAGCTCTCCGAGGCTGTGCAGATGTTCATGCCAGGGCACTGGAATGAGGGACATCGTACGGTGCTGAGCAAGAAGTACCGGGAACAGAAAGCAATGGCAAGGCAACTGAGGAATGCACCTCGTGTACCTGCTTTGGCTGAAGAAGAAGTTGAGAAGTGAGGAGAATTGAGACATATGACCAAGGCTCAGGTGCGCGAAGCTAGCGCACTGCAGTGGGGGCTTGAGCTGGTCATTACAGTGCCCTCCGAGGTGAGGCGCTTGGCGACGGAGGTGGACTGGAAGTCCATCGATGGCGTGTGGGACCCATGGGCAGGTACTGGGGTCATCAGTGAGGTGATGGTGGAGCAATGGCCGCAGTTGAGATTTATGAATAATGACTGGAACTCTCAGCTGGGTTGGTCTGAGGCGCATGACGCACTTCAGCCAGGTAACTATCGCATATGGAAGGAGAAGTATGGTGTCTGTGATGCCGTGGTGACTTCGCCCTGGTTTGCAGCGCTGGATATCGCGTTTCCATTGGCATTTATGGCCAGTCGTGTGGTGGCATGTGTCCATGTTCCTTCTTACTATTTGACAGACATGACCGAGAGCAGAGCCGCGTACTTCAGACGACTGAGTCAGTCTGGACGCTTGCATGTGATTGGACATCTAGAACATGGACCTATTGGCCGCAGATGTATGTGGGTTTTGGTGTTCAAGAACCCGCTGGTCAGAGCCAGGATGTTGCAGGGTGGAGAAGGTGAAGGCATTGGTATGTTCACTTTCAGTTTGGGCAAGTTCATGGCGGATGGTGATACGACCCAGTATGCTGAACAAGCCCATATTTGAGTCTGTGCTACTGCAGGCAGTAGCTACAGATGGGGGATGTTGGAAATCTGGGCTTGCATTTAAGAGCTTAGCGTTCGATCTCAGAATATCAGAATTTCAAACATTTTGTAGCTCTACGATCTTGTGCTGTGTTGAGATTGCCTGGATAATCGCCGACACGAGTAAATGTTAAAGACGAGTTTATGTCTATCCGCGAGTGTCAAGATTGCTCGGGCCCGACAGTATTCGTCCCATCATGTGCACGCGTTTGCGACAGCTGTAACAAACGCCGGCTTCTCATGGTACCACGCCGGGTTTGTCCAGCTGGTGACACACGTGACAGATATGACAAGTATGACAGGCTTCGCGTAAGATGACTGCTCGAGAGGTGCAGACCTGCCAGAGAAGATATGGTCATTATCGGGTGACCATGAAGTGATAATATGAGATGACAGTGACCACTTTGCCACTGACGTGTCAGTCAAAATGTGGTGAACGGTAACATTGTTAGAGCTGGCATGGAATAATGACTTTCCATTGGCCAGATGAAGATTTCAGGGCTAGAACCCGTTACAGTTTTGGGAAATGTGACAGAGCATCGAGATATAAGTAAGCTCTGACTGTAGGTCAGGCTAGTGGACTCATTATTGTTTTGCTTCGCAAGTACTAGGTGGCTGTTCGCGTGCCAGTGCTAGAGTGCTAAAACAGTTCTGCTCACAGCTTTGTACAATAATTCGTACTTTGTGGTTATTATACCGATCTTTTTATGAATATATTTTACTGCTGTTTTTATTCTTATTCATGTTGGAAATCTGGGCTTGCATTTAAGAGCTTAGCGTTCGATCTCAGAATATCAGAATTTCAAAAAAAAATTGTAGCTCTACGATCTTGTGCTGTGTTGAGATTGCCTGGATAATTGCCGACACAAGTGAATGTTAAAGACGAGTTTATGTCTATCCGCGTGTGTTAAGATTGCTCGGACCCGACAGTATTCGTCCCATCATGTGCACGCGTTTGCGACACGTATCCGCGATATCGATGGAAGATAAATAGATGATATGTTTTAATAATCCTGGAAATTAAATTCACGATGACACGCGAGACGATGCGAGACGATATGACCGTCACGCTGGTTCAGATTTTTTCCGGGACTGAGACGGAAACCACGTTCCAGTTCCAGCGCGTATAACCCTTCCCAATTCGTAATCCGGAACAAAAATCGGAACCTCCCTATTGTTGAGATGCAAGAATCTAGAATGATGAGATCTATCGCACGATCGATCCAAGCACCCAACACGATGTCTGATGTGCTAATAATTCTTTAAGGGAAGGGTTATACGCGCTAGAACTGGAACGTGGTTTCCGTCTCAGTCCCGGAAAAATTCTGAACCAGCGTGACGGTCATATCGTCTCGCATCGTCTCGCGTGTCATCGTGAATTTAATTTCCAGGATTATTAAAACATATCATCTATTTATCTTCCATCGATATCGCGGATACGATTGCCGTTGGCGTTGACTCGCTCAAGGATAAAGAGCTGCGCACCTACATTCACTGCTCATAATTTTCTCAACGGTCCTTCGCTCCGCCTCATGGGCGGAACGATGTCGTGGCTGCTGTGTTATGCGCAGGGATTTCGGAAGTGTTTGACTGCTTTTATTTTTCAGTTTGTTTATGCATATGTGCCGACTCACGATACTCGTTTTGTGCAGCTTGTGTCGCAGGTTTTCCGATGGCGAGGAGGGGCGCGCTTTCTTGAGGTGTGGAAGTCTAGGGCAACCTAGCTTGGGATCACACCCAACCACATCGGACCCACCTTGTTCTCACGTTTTATTCAACTCACTTTGAATATGCATACAACGTTTGAGCAGCATCGGGTTGGGATAAGCTATGGACTGATTTTGTTTTTGGGTTTATGGCGTCTTCTTCGCGACCTCTTGGGGTGTGGAAGTCAAGGTTGGGCATGCCAACCTTGCTTGGGTTCGAACCCAACCACATCAAAGGCATCTCATTTGCATATATTCATGTATTTGTCTTCAATATTCATGCAAAGTTTTAGGATCATTGAGTTAGGATAAGCCTTAGGCAGATTTATCTTTGTGGGTTATGGCGCATTGTTTCCTTCTTGAGGTCGACTCAAAGCATGAAAAGCTTTGCAGCCGAGGGCTTTTCGTGCGTACTACAGTAAAGGCTCACGTATAAGAAACTCCACCTATAAGAAAGCAGCCGCTGGAATTTTCGCGAAATTTTGAGAAAGCACTTAAGAAAGAGCCGCTGGATTTTTCGGCAAAATTGATGTCGATTTAAGAAAAATCACGCTGGAAATTTGTGGTATATGCTCCAAATTATGTATATTTAAGAAAGCGGGTGGCTGGCTTGAGGACCTGTACAATATATCCCGGTTTTGACCATATAAAGTGGAATATTGATTAAATATCATGTCGTCCTAGCTAACCGTACAAACATCAAGGCATGGTATCGATATTCAATATTTGTGTAGAGCGCGGGTGTAGAGCGCGCTTTCTCTAAGGTAGGGGCCATGAATTCTGACTTAAGGAAAGGCCTGACTGAAGGCACAATTGAGCATTCTATGATGGCATGCCTCAACACTGTTGAGTTCTAGATACATTGTATAGTATTATTATTCGGCTTCTTGTGACATGCACTTAAGCCATATTGATATATCGATATATCAATATGTGCACAATATACTTCACTTATTTGTTATTTATTGATATGAACACTGTACTTATTTCAATCGATCAATAAATGGCATTTCATTTTGAAAAATATTGTTATTTATTGATTTGGACACTGTACTTATTCATATTTATCGATTAGTACCGGGAACTTATTCATATCGATTGATATCAATTCGAAACTTATCGAAAACGATCGATACGGTCAAATAACTTCGATACCATGCCTTGACAAACATCCAACCCAAATGATAAATAATGCTTCTCGAGATACTGCATTGAAACATCACAAATCCTTAGCAGCATCATAGCTACCATTCATGTGCTAAACTAGAAGATTCACTCACTTCGATGCACTGAAAGCAACCCAAGAACCGATGGGCGCGCTCGAAATATCTGCCTCCGCCCGTCCGTTTACATATGCCGCGGCGGTCAAAACGTGCTTAGCAACACGATCCTCGCAAGCGTAGTAGGCTTGGAAGTTGTATCCCTCCTCGTTGGACGGCAGTTTCTTGCGAATACGACCAAGCTGCCAACCCACTTGTTGCCACTTGAAGGAGACGACAACCTTCACGAGAGCCTTGTCCAGAGCGGGCATCTCGTCCAGCTTGCACAAGCCATCAGGTGTCCACAAGGCCACCTCGTCTCCTGCGCCATCGTCGTCGTCAAGGTCGTCATCGCTGTCCAAACCAACCTCTGCAAGATCCTCCTCGTCATCCGTCTCATCACCTGACTCCTGACCACCCTCTGCACCGACCTTCGCTGCCAACAGGTCCTCCTGCACCTCAGAGGGTTGATATGCACTCTCCTCAGACGTCAAGGCAGCTTCTTGCTGCAGTACCTTCGAAAGGTGCATAGGATAGTCCTTCATATTTTGCGGAAGCACCTTGCCAAGGTCACTCAAGTCGATGGTCAACAAGCCACCAGTGCCTTCAAAGGATTTCTTAGAGTCATGTTTCTTCCACAACTTGTACCAAGCCTCACCGCTCCACGTCGTGAGCAGAATTCGGCGCTCCGATGCTGTCAGAAGTCCACTTTCCCACCGACTCAGGTTGTCGTCATCTTCCAGCCAGGCTTCCTGCTCACCCGCGATCAACTGAGCATGAAAGAAGACACTGTACAGTATTAAGAAAGTGTTTCGCTGCAAGTTTTCGGCCACAACTCGGCCACGTGTCGGAATAAGAAAATCGTACGCTGGGAAACTAATGGTTGAAATCTGATCCCCGATTAAGAAAAATCTGACGCCCTCGGAGCACCCGGATAGCCCAGATTTTGCTTCAAATTAGAAACCGCGAATCGCTACGAATATTTCTGGACCGCTCGATTTAAGAAAGCCAGCCGCTACCCCCACGGCCCGGTTTTCTTATATGTGAGCCTTTACTGTAGCGCACGAAACTTGGCACTGATATTGCTGACAGTAATATTAGTACACCCTCTTAAGCGCAAAGGCTTTCAATGAGTGTACACGGAATGGTCGCCTCTTGACAAAGAGCATTTTGGGTTTGGGTTCAACGTACCCAAACCCAAAGATGCCAATCAGCCGAGGGCTTCCCGTAAGTTCTAGAGCACGAAACTTGGCATACATACTTCCAACGTATGTACCTTCAAGTTACGCGAAGCTCAAGGCTTCAAGTAACTTGTGCGCAAAACGAGCAATTGATTTCTAAGGCAGATTTATTTGCTTTGGGTTTGGGTTCGCCATGAACCCATAAGCAAAATCAGCTTATGACATGACCTAACGTCATTAAACGCAAATATGGACAACTATTGAAGTTAGATAAAAGATAATAGTACGATACCGACGTGGTTGGGTTTGATTCCAAGCGAAGTTGGTAAACGCCAACTTTGACTTCCACACCTCAAGGAGGAAACAATGCGCCATAACCCACAAAGATAAATCTGCCTAAGGCTTATCCTAACTCAATGATCCTAAAACTTTGCATGAATATTGAAGACAAATACATGAATATATGCAAATGAGATGCCTTTGATGTGGTTGGGTTCGAACCCAAGCAAGGTTGGCATGCCCAACCTTGACTTCCACACCCCAAGAGGTCGCGAAGAAGACGCCATAAACCCAAAAACAAAATCAGACTATACCTTATCCCAACCCGATGCTGCTCAAACTTTGTATGCATATTCAAAGTGAGTTGAATAAAACGTGAGAACAAGGTGGGTCCGATGTGGTTGGGTGTGATCCCAAGCTAGGTTGCCCTAGACTTCCACACCTCAAGAAAGCGCGCCCCTCCTCGCCATCGGAAAACCTGCGACACAAGCTGCACAAAACGAGTATCGTGAGTCGGCACATATGCATAAACAAACTGAAAAATAAAAGCAGTCAAACACTTCCGAAATCCCAGCGCATAACACAGCAGCCACGACATCGTTCCGCCCATGAGGCGAAGCGAAGGACCGTTGAGAAAATTATGAGCAGTGAATGTTGCTGGACTTCGGGTTTAGGCTTAGTTATTATGGGCTCTGACTAGCCCCTAGCCTGACCCTGCTTCCGTATCGTGTCCGTGACATCCTAGCACTGTACTGTACAGTAGTACAGTACAGTAGTACAGTCTTGCTTCACTGTCTGGGTTTCCGAGAGCATAAAGCCTCGGCCAGACACTTTTATGTGATTATCAGTTTGATGCTCAGCGAGCTTAGCCGGACAGCGGATCTGTCTTTCTCGCAGGTTATGGCCCGCACCGGCTTTCCGGTGATTCTGATGATGGCGCAGCGCCTTGCTGTTGCCATGTTCGGCTAAGTAGGACGTAGGAGGGGTTGAGCGCCCACTTGGGCGGTGGTGTATTGTTCTCGCGGTATGGCCTTTTAGCATGGCGGTGATGGCGGCACACGCTGTGCTCGCCTTCGCTGCGCAGGAGATCGGCCGTTGACGGATTGTTTTTTTTTTACGGCAGTATCGTCGCAGCGAGGGTTTATTTGCATCGTGCGCCACTGGCCCTGGCGAGGTCACTCCACGCGTTGTACATTTTGGCCGCTCTCATTTTCCGCTCACGACCTGTGAATCTCGATCTGTTGTGCTGAGACTTCTACGGGTTATCTGGCCGCCGTGACAATTTTGTACCACCACCCTTGCTTAGCTCAACCTTCCGCTGTCTCTCTATCATGGTTACCACAGCAAATAGAATGACGCGGTCACGCGTCCGTAGATTAGAGACGATTTTTGATAATGTGGGTGCGCAGCACACTGCGACACCACACACCCCGCAGCTGCCAGTTCCGACCACCGCAGCTGCGAGGGAGACTCTCGACAAATGTCAGCAGCTTGCTCGCGACAATTTTGACAGGAAGGTTGCGAAAATCGTTGCCACGAAAATTCTCGGAGACAAATCAGACCGCTTCGCTGGTACAGAGTCCGACGCGGTCGACATTTTTTCACAGATCATGCATGAGCTTCGAGCACAGTTTCTTCTGCAGTCGCAGGCACTTGCTCCCCTCTTTGACCTGACTGACATGACTGTTGCGGCTAGGCATGAGGGCAACGAGTTGCTGCTTTCGGCTCTGACGTTTCTGGCTCGCCCTGGCTCGCCTGCTCGTGACTGGCTTGAGGCCTCTGGGTCTGACGTTCCTGGAGATGGCAAGCGTGCTGCCCTTGAGGTGGTACGCATGCTCCAGGAACGCTCAGAGCCCTTTGACTCTTTTGAGTCGCTGCTGGCGGTTCGCATCCCCAGCAGCGAGGATCCTGACCGTGGCATCCGTGAGTTCAATGGCCTGTTGCGGGACGTTCAGCGTTCCCACAACTTGCCAGAGGACGCGGTGAAGCGGCAGTTTCTAAAGGCTCTCGGCAATTCGGCGTTGTACCGTGACTTGGCTAATTCCTTGGCTCGAGCTGACCAGCGGCAGGGCGTGTCTCTCTTGACTATTCAGGCTCGTGTGCGGGAGCAGTTCCGCCACGGCCTGAAAGTCTCTGACACCCGTGTCTCTGCTCTGTCATTCGGCGATGGCGCGTCTGACCTGGCTGCGGCGTTGTCCAGTCTGCAGAAGCAGCTGGAGCGCATGCAGCAGGACATTCGTGACCTAAAGCGGCAGAAGCGGGAAGGGGCACCGCCTGCGGGCAAGCACCTTACCCGCTCTGCTGCTAAGCATCATCGTGCTGGTGTTAAGCCACTTGGCACCGCTCCTCCTGTCTCGTTTGACAAGAAGAGCGGTGCCTTCGTGCCTCACTGCAGAAATGCGGAGTGTGCACAAAGTGGTTTGAAACACTGGCATGCTGAATGCCCCAATGGCGGTCCTCAGTCTGCCCACTACTGTGGTGCAGTTGAGAACTATGAGACTGACTGCCTGGCTGTTCGTTTCCAGCGTTTCTATGACGCTGGGGATGAACATGCCTTCGAGTCGCTCTGCACGATGGAGGGTCGCCCGGAGGTGGTCGAGCTGTCGGCACATTCTTTTGTGCCGGCTGAACCCACATCTCTGCGACACTTTCAGGATGCGGCGGCTTCCGCTCAGGATGCGGCGGCTGACGATGACGGCATGGCTCAGTTTGGTCTGGCCACATTCCACTCGGGTGCACGGGGCTCGATTCCGCCACCGCCTGCGGTTCGGCATCCCTCTGCACTCGTGGCTGGTGGTGTGCCTGCGGCTCATGACCCGCCAGTGGTTGTCCCTGGCTCTCTCGGCTTGCCTGGCTCTGTCTCGTCACTCCAGCTCGGCGACTCTACATTTTTCATTTTGAAATCATGCGTGGAGGATTTTTACGTATTTTGTTACAGCCAATATGTATACCCCTATATATTACACACCTAATATCTAGGGTGTTACACGAGATATGACCATGGTCATTCTGTTTTTCTGATACCTTAATAGGTATAGAATCATAATTTAAAATAAAATGGGCACACATTTTTCATTTTGAAATCATGCGTGGAGCATTTTTACCCATTTTACAGCTTTTTCGGCTATCTGATATATTGCCTTGGTGACATATCTCAGTGTATATGTGGAATGTAAAGTACAGAATCACCGCAATAAACTTCACTTTGGCACATGACAAATTTCATGGCAAATAAGTGAATTGTGCTGTATATCAACATCTATGGTTGATAGCATTTCTGGGTTTTACTGATTTAAACCCATGGCAGCAATTGTACATTCTGGTGATATATAAGTTATCAACTTAAGTGGGAACATCCAGTTAGGAACATCCACTTTAGTGATATTTGTCAATCTATGATCTGTTCTGAGCATAGGTCTGTGCTCTAAGATTTATCAAAATGATATTTCTTATTTAGAACATATCTGGACATTGCTTGATACAATCACAGCAATTTAACACAACACATTTGTATGTGTGTGTTGTCCTTAACAACTATTGTCAGATGTCATGTAGATACTGATCTGAGAGTTGCATGCATTTGAACTGATCAGTTCTGAATCAACTGTCAATATGCAACGTAGTTGTTGTTATTGCTCCAGCGATGATATGTGGAATGACGAGTGGACTGCACCCAACAGTTACCAGCTGTTTCATGGGTGCAGTATCTTGCCTTCGGGTCTGGAGATAACTCCATCCAGCCCTACAACATCTTGTCTTATCCTGCTCCCTTATCTATCGCAATCACTGACATTTTCCACGCACATGTGTTTGGAAAATGGTATGTACATTATCATACACATAGTAGATATTTAAGTTAATCAATTCACTTTGAATCAGTGAATGTTAATACATACAATGCAGTGTGTGTGCATGCATGCAGTGCTTACTGATTAGCACTTTTATCAGTGTATATGTGTGTGTGTAAGATAACTTTTACACACTTTACAGTAGAATATGTTCTGGATATTACAATATCCTAGACAATTCATCATGCAAGATAGTCAGCATACCATGCACTGATTACATCTAACATGATATATTAAGTTTAGGGATTATTGTAATTCCATAATAATCTCATTACAAAATGAGTTGCTGGGTATATTTCACATACAGCTTCGGTGAGTATCCTTTCAATAATCCACAGTAGAACAATATGTTGTCCGAGGAGTATCTCGAATCCACCGGGTCACATTGAGCTAATTACTGTGTTTAAGATTACTGAACAGGCACCTTATACTGTGTTGAGATTCAGTAGTTCAGTATCACGTATGACGCATGACAGTGACAGTGACAGTGACAGTACAGTGACTTCCTACCTGTACTCAGTAGTTCGACTTCGGTAGCTTAGACTGTGACACACGATATGATTGCCTAGTGACGGCCTCAGAGCTTAGATAGCATGAGAGTCGTGTATTCATTTCTATCTTTTGATATACCCGATTGCCTCGCTCAAACCCTACGGCGTTCAGCGTTTTCACTGTGTCACTAGGACATTCTAGTATACTGTATGGGTTCTAATATAGTTTAGCATGCACTGCAATGTGCTTATGCAATGTTCATGTATCACAACATGATGCTAGTATACCAGTTGCTAACGTGATCAAACTGATATATATACACTACAGCTGGTATCGTGATCAAGCTGTATTATTAATGCATGCACAATTCACAATGTTGCAATCACTCAGCATAAAATGTATACATGGTATAATAATGCATGTACTGCATGTTGGTGATTGTTGCAAGTGATGTGTGTGCATGTGTGCATGTGTGTGTGTTGATCCACACACATTATATTTCTGATGAGCATGAATGCTGATGATTAAGAATATTTGTGCAGTTGATCTTAGCAACATCTCGACATCATCATCATCGCAAATTGAAATCTTTTATAGCACGCTGCAAATAACTTATGCAAAAGAGCGCGCTGCTGATGAAAAGCATGTATTGTCGTCGCCATTTATCAGCGCATTATACGAGCGCTGACATGTATACGGATCAAAATTCCGTCGATGACCACTATGCCATATATCATTCTGAACAATTTTCGAGCGTGATTCATACAAGCGCGCTCATGTATTTGGCATGCATGCTGTAAGCTGCGATCCACTTCTGCAAAAATATGCGACCATCGCGCATGCTGCCAACTGCAAATTAGTATATCGCGCATCAACATGTATGAAGCCGTACAAAAAGCAATTTGGTGAAATCACGAAAATTGTTATACTGCGCTGATGACTTTCCGCGCGGAAACGATTCCGCTGATGATTATGTTTCCACGTCGCATCTGCGAACATGTATACATTTGCGAACCATTTATGCGAGTATGTCTCATTGCTGCGCAGATGTATGCCATATGCACACCTTATCGTGTATCGTTATGTGCGATCAGCTGTTTCTGCGAGTGCGCTTCTGTGAACGCGAAAATTTTCTCGCACGTTATCTTCGCTATTGCAGCAGATATATCAATATTCAATTTATGCGAGTGCGTCGCCTTATGTGCTCCGCAACCTGTCAACACAAATTAATGATATCTATGCGTTGCACACAATTGGGTTCTCGTTCGTGCCTTGACGAGCTTTCAGAATACCATTATGTTAGGGCTGAAGTGCGAGCCCACAAATATTATACAATATATCAATTAAACACTGTGCTGTTGAACGGCACACACAAGTGTAACAATCAAGCGGGTTGTGAGTTGCAGTCTCCGGATAAAAGAACTGCTGAAGCACAACGCTTCCTCACTTTGTACCATACGTCTCCCATCATCTTAGATGGTACCGCCATTGGGTTGTGAACCCGAGACGTAGGTTGAACGACCAGTATTGTAATAACGACTAGTTCGTTCATACTGTGCATGCGTGTTCCGCACATGCTTAAAGCAAGATGGTTCTTGTTTGTATTCAAGATGTATCTTTGCTTTGCCATCTTCGAGTTCGACGTACGAACTCTCGATGACAGGGATGCCAGATGATGTGACATTATCATCTGGCGACATGTACAGTCATCGTCGACCGTACTGACGACTGTCATAATAATATATGACGCGACTCGACATGTACAGTCATGGTCGACCGTACTGACGACTGTCCGAATAATATATGACACGACATGACATGACATGGTATGACATGTCTGACATGTATGACACGTATGACATGTATGACACATATGTCATCGGTCATGACCCTGACAGTGAGGGTGGGACGTCCAAGAAGAGGGGGTGCTCCGGATGCATCCATGAATATGCTAGTAACGGTAACTATCAAGAACCCATGTGCCTATGACCTCGTGCGGGTTTTACTATAGTAGGTGTTTAACGGTACTAAGACTGAAAATGGATACGAGGCGGTCGGGTGGTGTGCGGTTAGATTCGGTTGGCGTGTCCGCATTCCCCACTTCCACCTGCCGTGTCAAGATACCGGTTACGTCTATTCACGATGACACGCGAGACGATGCGAGACGATATGACCGTCACGCTGGTTCAGAATTTTTCCGGGACTGAGACGGAAACCACGTTCCAGTTCCAGCGCGTATAACCCTTCCCATTCTTTAATTGCATCCTACTTCAACTTGCTTAAAAGCTAATTGCATTCGATGGCACAGCTCAACAGTGTCACACTCGAGACTCGACTGTATCATTCATTACAGCACGCAGCTGCAGCTGCCCGGTGGGGGATTTGTAACAACGGAAAGAGGCTTTTGTTGTCATTTCTTTGCCTCCCAACTCCGGGTCCTTCATATCCGTTTGCAGGTGGTTTCCGGTGCGAAACGGTGCCTCTGAGCATCGGTTAGCGTTCACATAGTCGTTCTACCAGCGACTTGTGGTCACTCGATTTCTCGTATGTACGCTATGGAATTGATTTGAGTCGCCGAGCGCGTTTTCCCAAGATGCTGTCTATCTCCAGTCCTCGTAGGCAAGCTTCGTCAGATATTACTGTAGTTTCAAAGTGTGCTGCGAATCAGAATTTTATCTGAGGAAGGAATATGCTGCGGAAGCCTCTTATTTTCAATAAATAGCGCTCTGTCATAACATCGAGAGGTGAACAGACCGGTGTGCACAGTAAGAACTTAATCGAAAAACAGAAATAGTGCCCTCGCAATCTTATGCTATTTTAGCGAAATACTATGCCTGTGGAGGATAAAAAGGTCCGTCCATTTGCTTCACGCTTAATTGAGCTCTTGACATAATGTTGTGCTATTGTCTTCGTAGGTGGCACTTCACGTTCTGAGTTCCAAAATTCCTTGCGTTGCGAATGAAAATAGCGAAATCTTTGGCTGCGTAGACGCATGCTCTCGCTTTATGTACATTTTTCGCCAGGCTGCAACCGCCTGTGTCACTTAAACTACTTTGTCTGAAAGTTCGGCTAGAATCCTGTCGCACTCTGTTCACAAGATATTACTGTTTTTCGTCTGGGAACTTGGCTAGAATTAATTTCGTGCGTTGCCTGGCAGCCATCGATGCAACTGACGCCAACTAGAGCTCGGCCCAATGCGAAGCCCGCCGTTCGACCAGCTCAGTCTCCAACGCGGCAGCTCGTACCTTCCAGTCGGATACAGCGTACCACGCCTGGTTCTGCTCAGTCTTCAGCGCGTAGTGTCAGCCAGAGAGCGGTGAATAGTGCTAACCCTTCAAAACGCGAACTGCCGAGATTGAATTCTAGTTCGACCAACCAAACAACGGACTCGGGTCGCCGTATACGGAATGCCGACCGACTTGCGGCAGACGGCAAGAAAGAGGCTGGTGTCTCAGATTGGAGAAGCGACGATGCAGTACAGGTCTGGTATAAAAATGTACAGTTGAGGAACAGCAACGCAAAGGCGAAGGCCATCAGACAGGCTAGTATGGTGGGTCCCTTCACTGGGAGTAACCAAATATTGACCCCAATAGGGCAAGTTCATCACTGTGGACTGAAACTTTTCCTTCTTTTTCTGCTGCTCCTAGCTCTGGTCAGAATTAACTGTACCTCTCACGTCTGTACTTGCTTGGACGAGGTTGTGCGTGCGCATAAATTGAAGCAGCTCGACCTCCGTAACTCTCGTTGTGATTTGTACCACAGGATGCTAACTGGATATTACAGCGCAGAGCAAAACAAATGAAAGAAATCCGGGAGAGAGCAAAAGCAGAGGTGCGTGCGGCCGCATAGATTTCCCTCTCATGGCGATAAGCTCTAAGCAGCCCCAGCATCTCGTTCATCGCCCCACCTATCACGATTGCAAAGTGTTCCAAACAGCTAGTAGATATGGATAAACTGATGTTGCTGCGGGTCCAAAGTTTCTGGAACAACGATTTTTAAGTGTAAGTCGTAAGAACTAGAATGTCAGGCTAGACACCGTCTATGAAGCAAAACGCCGCAACTGCTTTGAGATATGTCCACGCACTTGGCTTTTTGTGGTTGTGTAAACAGCAAGCGGAGCTCGATGCCGCAGCTCGGCTCGCGATGGCCAATGGAGCCTCCTTGCTGGGAGGAGGGCCTGCTGCGGCCCCCAAGCAGATGAGCACCCCAACCACGAAATCCGCCGGTGGCACACAAGCGAACAAGGTGAAATGCGTGCCCTATGCAGAGTCTTCGGCCTGTCGCTTGCTGTCCCTCTGTTACACTCGCTCCAACTGTCTGCCTTCTGCCCCTTACGAGCATGATGTGTATGTGCGCTGTTATTGGAGCCGTGTATCACACTGAGGTTTTTCCTCCCCTGAAGAGCACCGACTTGCCATTTTATTTCCTATCGCGAGCAGGGAGCCTCTCCGTTCAAGATTCTGTCGCACGGTCTTCCACACTCACCCACTCTTCCAGAAAGCTCTGCGCACAGATGGTCGCACTCGGGGAGCCAGCCGGTTCGGGAGATAGGACTCTTGAACCACTTGAATACCTGCGACTGAGAAGGAGCATGTGGTTGGTCTCCTTCATAATCATGCCTTCATAGATGGTCTGGACAACTTTTGTCTATTCTCGAGAAATTGGTGCTTCCTCGTAGCTGTTTGTGCATACACTACTGTCGAGGTTGCTCCAGTCTACCGCGTTGTCCGTAGGGATTTCGCTTGTTTTGGCCGATCGCCTTTCCCTTCGCCGGCTTAGTCGGGCAGTCCCTCTCAAACAATTTGGCTGCACAAATCGTCGCCCATTTGTGCCGTGCCCCCTGCTTCTAACTCCCCGGGTTAGGAAGTCCCAAACTCTTGCCGTAGAGTCAGGCTGGCTTCATATTCGGTTTCCCACAGTGCTTTAAGGGCGCCAACTTGCCCATCTATGGCAGGTCAGGTTTCATTTCAGTGCGTAGCTAGAACCCTTCAGGGATCGTTCACCACCTCTCAGGAAAGTTGTTGTGCAGATTCACTTCGATTAGGGATGTCTTTACACTCGTTGTTCTGCAGCTGTATCTGAAACAGCTTGGTTCAGTGAGGTACCGTTATGACTTTCCCAGTTTTTCTTCCCTAAGCGTCCATCTGCTTCAATATGAAATTCAATTTGATATGCTCAACAGTGTATCTCCCCGTAGGAAAGGAAGTTGTCGGTTTTGGGTCCCCTCCGGCTGTATATGACCTGACTGAACAGTGCTTCATCAACTTTCTTTCTACGTACGTTCTTCGATGCAAGAACTCGGAAAGCTTCTGTTTTTTTTTGCAACTTGATCGCTCCTTTGAGTGGCTAAAGAATCGTGATATAAGCATATGCTATCGGAATCGCTCAATTGTCCTCCTGCTAAGTCACACTATCGCTGTGTCTGGGTTTGCCTTCGGAAATCAACTGTACTTCTTAAAAAGAAAACAGCTCTGCTGAAATTGGAAGAGAAAGCTGCAAATTGCAGCTACACAAATTCTCAAGTGGCAAGCAAATTGAGGATACGAAGGGTGCGTGTGTGTGTTGCAACAGAGCAATGAAAGTGACGAGCCAAAGCCCCAGTTGGCAACAAACTACTTCATCCCTCCAACCCTTGCGTGGCAAGCGCCTCCAATACTACCAGATAAGGCTAAGAATCACACAAAAGATGTGGCAATATGGGTTGGCCCCGGGCTTTTTGTGCAGAAAACCGTTGCGGTCAAACATTCAGACGGCATCATCCCAATACAACATGAGAATGCCAAACACCCGACTCAAAGATTGGCCTAAAGATGATGCTTGCGTGCAAATAGAGGGGCATGCTTTATTCCCTCGTTCACCCACCTTTCCCCCCAAGTTCATTTCCAGAATGGAACTGTCTGAGCTTACCTTTTTGCTGCCAATGAAGTCTCAACAACTTCTTTTCGGCTAAACCCACAATTTCAAAAAAAAAAAAAAGTTGCATTCAACAGATTTTGATTGGTATCAGTCACAGTTGTATGTATATTATTCTGAGAACTAAAAGGTTTGCTACTCATATCGGAAGTGCAAGGCAGCTGTGTGTATAGCTACTCAGGCTTATTCACTCTCCATTTGTATCTGGGATTATCTTGATGTTCTTTCCTGTTACAGCTTATTGGACATATACCGGTACTGAAGGCATGGCTCAGATTCATTCGTCGGGTCCATTCAAGATCAATGTTGCATGTTCATGCACTGCTTTATAACTTTGCTAGAGGAGAAATTCTTCTTTGATTTCCTTGCAATATTCGTTTGTGGATCAATTGGGAGCATCTGGTCGACCGGGTCTATCCTCATTCTGTGCTGTATAAACACTCATCTGAAATTATGACGGAAATCGGCCTGGAAAATGAAACGGAGGCCCCAAATTGGAAGATTCACAAAACGTGGTAAATCGAGAATGTCGATTTTTCTGATTTTACCGTTCTGGTTTTTCTTCTCAAGACGCGTCGTTCATTCCTGCTCTGGAAAACTTACGGGAGGAGTCTCACTGCCTGTTTGACCGTGTGTATACCATTAAACCCATTATACAAAGCATGCGCATGCATATAATAATAATCCTAAGTTACTACCAACAATCTGAGGATCCGCTAACGCATTCTTCCCTTTTCAGAATCCACTCAAGCGGGCAACTTGCGCCCGGCTGCGGGAGTATGTGTTTTCAAGCAAAAACTGATTCGCAGGCTGATTCTTAACTATAATTTCGCCTCGCTAACCGCATTAACGAAGTAGGTACAGTTTTGGGATGCTGAGACTCTTGGGCATCGCTTGCACTCATCCGATATACCTCACGCGCGGATGGGGTATAGCGGATGATCGATTGAGCGGTCGGGGGGTGTGCGCGAGCCAACTCTCACCCGATGCAAGAATTTGCCTCAGTTCTTGTAAACAACAACTGAGCATCATGAACCTACCCGCATACTTCCTTAGAAGCATGCCTGTAGGTCTGAAAAGACCCCGGGCGCAAAAACTTTGATTTCTGCGGCTACGAAGATTCATATCCTAACGCCGAAACCCTGCATGTTCGATCACGCGGCCTCTTTGCGATTCCAACCGACATTTTTTCAGATGAGCGTTTTATAACCTCTGCTGCTTATGATTTGGAGCCCGGCCAAATTACCTTACCTTACTTAATGAATCAGCAAAGCGCGAATTCCAACGGGCGGCGATGACCGAAGCTCCATCCGACGATCGCCGAAGGCAAACACAAATAAAATGGCTGACGATGGCTGACAAAAATTAAGAACATCGCGACGCCATCGCCATCGCCATCCCCATCGCCATCGCCATCGCCATCGCCATCGCCATCGCCATCGCCATCGCCAACGCCAACGCCAACGCCAACGTCATCGCCATCGCCATCGCCATCGCCATCGCCATCGCCATCGCCAACGCCAACGCCAACGCCAACGCCCGCGCCATCGCACGACGAACAACCTGAAGTAAGCGATCCGGATGTTCGCGCATACTGGCACCACAGCGCGCCATCTCAACATGGCACCGCGACGCCCGCGCCCGTGCCATCGCACGATGAACAACCTGAAGTAAGCGACGTTCGCGCATCGATTTGCACCACAGCGCGCCACGTCAGCATGGCATCGCGAGCCTTTGCATATTTGATATTGGTACGAAGGGGGGTAAGAGGAGGGGGCGGGGAGAGGGGGGGTGATTGGGGTGGCGCGAGCGCGATGAGGCGAGACGGGGGAGGGGCGGGGGGGGGAGGGGGAGGGAGGGGGGAGGGAGGGGGAGGGAGGGGGAGGCGGAAGAGGAGGAAGGGGAGGGGGAGGGGGGGCGGGAGGAAGGGGTGGATCCGCAATGATAACGAATGTCTGGTTTTGCATGCTCAAACGAGATGGCCTAGTGGAGCCCCTAGATCGACAAGCCTAGTATTCAACATATTCGATTGATGTTCATCAAATTATATGGGAGTGCCATGTTTAATACATTAGCGTATTATGTTACATATTTAACATATTAGCTCGGGCGCGTTCGGGAACGTTTCAAGGGGCTAGATAATTATGTCGGGTAATGATCTGGTTTAGGAAGTGAATAACACTGGTAGCACGATGCAAACGTGGACCATTAAGTGACCCTTTTACAATTATACGTGACGCCGCGTCATCCGCGCCTGCAAGTTGGGTATCGTTGGAAAGAGGAGGACGAGCCGGATGCAATCCGATCAATAAGTATGGCGCGCATGGTGCGGTGCGGATAATATTCAAGTTCAAAGCCATTTTGGGTGAGAAAATCATCCGGATTCCGGCGATGTTTTCCTGAAAAGAGAACCCCACCCCCCAGTCCTAACTGGAAATCTGGTGTACTCGTGACAGCTCCAACATCATCGCCCATGAGAAGCATTTTCCGAACCAATGCTCACGCCGCGATTGGCATGACCTGGCAGTTGAAATCAGGCAATCTGTCTTTAATTTGAAATCAATTTTATTACAATGATTGTTCCTGCAAATTCACAATATCGCGATTTTTTTTTTTCTTTAAAACATACGAAGTCGGGGGAAGGGGGGTCGCGGAGTCAAGTCCGGGGGGTCCACTCCGAAGGCTGTCCGCGTGACAATGAGCATCGCATATGCTGAACCGAGACTGTGGCGTATATTACAAAACATTGTCGTTCTGTACAGTTTATGTCGCTTTGTACAGTGCTTAACAGTGGTGGCCGATGTTTTTTTTCAGCCACGCACTCGAAAGGTTCTGAATTTCGGATAGAATAAATCGACGTATCAACAAATATGCCGAAAAGACAGTGCACACACGATGAAAGTACATTTGACCGAGGTGTATGCACCGTGTGTCGCTCTGAGCAATCTCGGATGCGAGCGAAACAACGCGCTCGCATCCCAGATCGCAATACGTACATGAGAAGTGCAAGTAGCTTTCATTTGCGTATGCAAGAGACGTACTTGTCCGAACCTATTTTTAATGACGTTTTCGAAGACATAGGGCGACAGAGCAGAGCAGTTGTGGAAGCGGAACACGTTCGCCAACTGCTCACCAAGTTCAATGTCACGAACTTCAAAGACTCGAAGAAGATTTAAGTAGGGTGATAATTGACTTATTTGCAGCGGGTTCTGGAATTATGGGACACGTGAAAAATATCCTACAGGCAGATTTTCAAGAAAAGTGCACTCTTATGTCGGTGGACCACCAAGCTATGGCAAAGTCAATAAAGGGGTGGCAAGCCAAGGACATCTTCGACCCGAAAGACTGGGGGGGTCTTTTAAATGCGAACTACATCTGCGCACCACCCTCGAGTGGAATGAGCGACGCTGCATTCATTTTCTACGCAGCTGAGTGCAGGGACTTCTGCGCATTTCTTTTGCCAAAGCACTGGCTCGCTGACCGCAGCTATCCATTGCGGAGGCTTTGGTGGGGACAACAACAAAAGAAGAAAGCAGTTTACATTATTCCGTCAGCGAAAGACCTAAGTTGGCATGTGTGCGTGAGGTACACGCGCAAAGGACTAGACCTATTCGCTGGGAATGGCATGAAACCTCACTGGTCCGTCTTAGTAGAGTCACTCTACGAAGATAGAAAAGCGAAGAAGACAGGGGGAATGCAACGAGCGAGAGCGGCCCCCTAGAGCTCGCGTTGCAAGATGCTGTAAGCCAAGATGGGCTTTAGATCGCTGTATGCTTGGCATGCACAACCGCTGGATGGCACATGCCGAGATAGACATATGATAGAAAGTAAATTTGAATACAAAAAATGGTATGATGTCTTGAATGCTTGAAAATGCTTGTGCGTGCTGTGCGTGTGATGTGCGTGATAATGAACTTTGGGTTTCTTGCTTGACTTGTGTAGACATGGGGCCACCACTGTTAATAAGCACTGTACAAAACGGCATAAACTGTACAGAACGACATAATTCTGTAAAAAGAACCACTGGCGCAGCACTGGCGCACGAGCGGACTGCCCGCGCCGCCAAAAATGGTCACCATCCCGCATTCGGTTTGTCGCGGGCACTTCGTCATCGTCATAGATTATGGGGTGGGGATGGGGTCCGATTCTGTGTGGCGATTTTATTGAAAGGAATTTTCGCGAATTAATTCCTCCGTTCAACACACCCTGAATGCAATTAAAATAATCGTTTGTCCATGAGAATTATACCGATCGGTCGGATTACATATCTGAGCGACAATGTCGTTCGTGCGATGGTAAGTGAAGGCCTCGACGAAGACCTGCGCTACGCACCGTCCGAAAAGCGGCTATCTGACGGGCCAAACGAATTTGCAGCGTATCGTATGATGAACGATGTGGAGCACACGTGGCAGAAGATTTTGTTCCTCTCTCCCCTACATTCTGGGAAAATCAGAAGATGCGTCTTCTGAACGTCTTCTGAACGTCTTCTGAGACGTCTTCTGGACGTCTTCTGGGGTCCAGAAGACATCCAGAAGACATCCAGAAGACGTCTTCGGCGCGTCTTCTAATGTCTACCATCTTCTGGGTTCCAGAAGACGTCCGGAAGACCTTCGGGGAAGACATCCGGAGTTTATCTTCTGGACGTCTTCTGCATGTCTTCTGTATATCTTCTGAATTCCGGAAGACGTCTTCTTGATATCTTTTGGGCGTCTTCTGTACATCGTCCCCGAAGATCTTCCGGACGTCTTCTGAAACTCAGAAGATGGTAGACATTAGAAGACGCGTAGAAGACGTCTTCTGGATGTCTTCTAGATATCTTCTGGAACGCAGAAGTTATCAAGAAGACATCTTCCGGAATTCAGAAGATATACAGAAGTCATGCAGAAGACGTCCAGAAGATATCTTCTGAATGCCTTCTGCATGTCTAATAAATTTCAACATTCGTATACGCATTCGCGCGGAATATTTTTAGGCTGAAATAAGTTTGCAAGAAGGATGAGTGCAAACAAGATGTATGGCATGATACACTTCTCGCCATCCTTGACAAACATATTCTCAATGCAAGTTTGATACACGACAAGAGATGATTTGTTTGTGTGGAAGGCTAAGATGCTTTGGAGACTAAAATTGCATTAACAATATTACTTTTCAATCAAGAATCTAATCATAAGGAGGGCCACGCATATTATTATCCTAACTAGCTAAGTATCTAGAACTACTTCACATTCATGTTCTAAACAATAACTAGTCTAATTACCTAGAAACGATGTTCAACTAACATGCACACATGGCATAGGTCTTGGACCACGCAAAAACATGGATTTTCCACTCGCTCGTTTTTAACCGATCTGAAAAACAACGCACACCAAAATACCAACACTTAGTAGAGTGAAACCACACAATGAATACAAGCACGAATTCCTAGGGAGGGTAAGGTAAGTACCTTTACTCTTCTAGTTGTGGGCGATGGGCTGAAAATGCGCTTTTCCCACTTGCTCATTTTCAGCCGATCTGAAGAACAAAGCGCAACTCAAAACCAAAGGTTAGTAAAGCGGAAAAATACAACGCATAAAGGCAGTATTTTCTAGGTGTGACACTAGATGATGATAGAGCAAATACCTTTACTTGTGGTGTTGAGGTTGGGCTGAAAATTTACCTTTTGGACTAGGTCATTTTCAGCCGATCTGAAAAACAAAGCGCAACGCAAAACCAAAGGTTAGTAAAGCGCAAAAATAGTACGAGACGAAATACAAGATTACCGAAGGAAAACAAAAAGGCCTAGTGGTGTGAGTTGGAATCGAACCAACATCATATCGTCCAAAGGACGAGCGAGAACACATGTCTCGTTCACACCTCAATTAGACGCTAAGCACGCCGAAGTGCGCGTAAAAAACCAAGGCACGAAAAGCACCCGCAACCACTATTGAATTATTGCGTTGTGCAACGTTTTTCTGGTAGACGAACTATTTTAAAAGGACCACTTCACCCAGCAGCAGTCCGCGGAAAACGAGGAGGTGGTCTCCAGGGCGGGGGGGCACCCAGCGTTACATTCCGGCAGAAATTTTATTTTCAGTTTATTTTGCGATAAACCGTGATTACCGACCTCCGAGAATCATTTGTTAACTCGCCCGAAAGGTTAAGACTCATTTTCGAAGCTGCAGAAGCCACAAAAGTGAGTGACGCTGTGACGCATTTTCCTATACTTTGATGGTACTTTTTTGCAATTTTTTACGCATGTTTGAAGAGACGCAGTAGCTGGGCGTATTCTCTAGCCTCAGACATGGCCAGACATGGCCAGACATGGCCTAGACATGGCGCATAGCGAAAGCAGATTTTCGATTTTTCACAGCGAACTTATCGGGGAATCCAATGTTAAAAGTCGTCGCTTTCCTCCTTAGAAATACACTAGTACTAGATAATAGCATAGCGTAAGCTTAGAGACGCCCTTTCCAGGGCTTTAAACTTTGGTCGAAAGTTTAAGGTGACATGGCGCAATATTTGCCATACGACGAGGCGCAGCGAATAGTGGCCATGCAAGGCTTAATAAATCAAAGAGAGTGGTTAGAATACAGCAAGGATAAGTCTCGTCGTCCAAGTTCTATTCCTGGCAACCCACACAAAGTTTACGCCCACGAGTACAAAGCCAACGGTGGTCTACTTATACTTTAGGTAGACATTAGAAGACGCGCAGAAGACCCTCTAAAAAGTGAGGAAGATGCGCCGAAGAGGGGTGTTAAGACGTTCGGTGGAACGTCGGCGTGTCTTCTGCAAGTTTCTGATTTCCAGAAGACATGTCTTCCTCAAAGACATCTGGAAGATGTACAGAAGGTATCTGGGTATCTTCCGTAAGCACAGTAAAGAAGGCGTCCGTAAGATGTCGGGGGTTGTCTTCCGCGTGTCTTCCGCGTGTCTTCCGCACCTCTTCTAGGTTAAGGAAGACATGTCTTCCCCGAAGATGTCCGGAAGATGTACAGAAGATATCTAGGGCATCTTCCGCAAGGACATCTAAGAAGACGTCGGTAAGATGTCGGGGAGATGTCTTCTGCGTGTCTTCCGCGCGCCTTCTGAACGTCTTCTGAGTGTCTTCAGCAACTCTTCTGAGTTCGAGAAGATATGTCTTCCTCAAAGATATCCGGAAGAT